>MU223062.1:790731-813000 GCA_018584345.1 Thuja plicata | reverse complement strand
TATATATATATATATATTTCAAGTTACAGTGATCAAAGTGACCTTATGTCTAAATTACAGTTACTGTCACTTTAAAACTTAATAAACTATGAAATATTTACCCAAAATGAATGAAACTAATTACATCCTCTAGATATTGAAGTTACAAATATAATTTCGAAAGAATTGCATTGTTATCATATTTTAAAAAAAAGTTATGCTGATCAAAGTGAAAGTCACTTATTAAAATCACAGTTTTTCCACACAAATCACTTTTCAAAGGAAAAGGAAAAATGAATTTTAATGAATTTTAATTTTTTTTTTTAAATATATTTATAAACTAGAAAGAAAATTCTAAAATTCCCTAGTTTATTTCATCTTCAAATTCCTTATATTTTTGCGGAAATAGGTGTTCGAAAATGAAGTTTTTTCTCAAAATGATGATCTTTATGTCAAAGTTGGCCAAAAAGTGGGACACACTATTGTGGGACCTTTATTTGATTAAAATTTTGAGAAAATATAACCATGTTTTTGCATGGTCATATGAAGACCTAAAGGCTTATAGGGAAGATCTTTTCCATCATGAGATCCCACTGAAGTCAGAGGTGAAACCATTTAGGCAAAAACAGAGGCCTATTAATCCTTTGCTGGCCCCAAAGATGCATCAAGAATTGATGAAGTTAAAAGATGCTAGGATTATCTAGCCCATTAGACACTCAACATGGGTTTCAAATCTGGTACCAGTAAGAAAAAAGAATGGTGACATAAGATTATGTGTGGATTTTAGAAATTTGAATATTGCCTCACTAAAAGATAATTATTCCTTACCTAATATGGAGGCAATGTTACATAAAGTGACTGGTTGTGAGCTGCTATCAATGATGGATGGTTTCTCAGGCTACAACCAAGTTTTAGTGAAGGAATTAGAGCAATATAAGACTGCATTTACTACCCCTTGGGGAACTTATGTCTATATCAGAATGCCATTTGGATTGATAAATATAGGAGCAACTTTTCAAAGGGCCATGGATGTTGCTTTTAAAGAATTTATTGACTTATTCATGGTTATTTATCAAGATGATCTAACTGCATACTCTAAGAAAGCTAAAGATCATTGTGAGCACCTAGGTAAAATTTTCGATAAAGCTTCGGAATATGGTGTTTCATTGAATCCTAAAAAGTGTCACTTTGTAGTACAAGAGGGAAAGTTTTTGGGACATATAGTGTCTAAAGATGGAGTGAGAATAGACCCTAAAATAATAGAAGTAATCTAGAAGGTTATTGCTCCAAAAAACTTAAAGGGGGTTCAATCTTTCTTAGGAAAGATAAATTTTTTCAGAAGGTTTATAGAAAACTTTGTAGAAATTGTTAAACCTATCGTAAAGTTGTTGAAAATAGATACAAAATTTAATTGGAATAAAGAAGCTCAAATAGCATTTGAAAAAATAAAGAAGGTAGTGCAAGAGGCCCCTATTCTAAAATCACCTAATTATAGTAAGCCCTTTTCTTTGTTTTCTTTTTCATCTTATCATACAATTGTTGTTGTTTTACTACAAAATGATGAAGAAGCGCTTGAGCATCCAATAGCCTTTTATAGTAAATCTCTCCAGTCTGCAAAGCTAAATTATGAGATGATGGAAAAGAAGGCATATGCTTTAGTGAAAGAAGTAAAATCTTTTCGACCATATTTGGTTTTTGCTAAGGTCCAAGCATATGTTCCTCATTCAGCAGTGAAAGATATCCTTACTCAATCAGAAGTAACTGGTAAGAGACGTAAGTGGATAAACAGAATTTGAAAATTTAATCTTGAAATCCACATTACAAAGTTAATAAGAGGTCAGGGTTTGGCCAAACTCATGACATAAGATAGCTTGGATTCGATACAAGTAAATTATACAAAGACACATGATCAGACAGTCACAAGTATAGAAAGACAACTATTTTATACTGATATTGTGTATTTTTTAAAGAATACCAAGTGTCCTGATAATATGTCAGAAAATCAAAAGAGAAGTTTGAAGCTACAAGCTCAGAAGTACACCTTGATTCAAGGAGACCTATATTGGAAGGATAAAAATGGTGTGCTACTATTATGTTAAGATAAAGACCAAGCTAAGAAAATATTAAATGAAATGCATGCTGGGATATGTGGTGGGCATTTTTCCGCAAAAACTACTACTTATAATATTTTAAGGGCAGGGTATTATTGGCCCAGTGTTTTTAGAGATACCCATGTATTTGTTCGGAAGTGTGAGCCTTGCCAAAGATTCTCAAACAAGTTAAAGACTTCAGGTGCCCTATTGTTAAATCATGTAAGTGCTGAGGCACCTTTTTCCATGTGGGGTATTGACTTTAATGGAGAATTTTCAGAAAAATCTAGTGGAGGACATAGTTGGATACTAGTAGCCACTAATTATTTTACTAAATGGATTGAATCCATTCCTACAAAAAAGCCAATAAGTAAGGTAGTCACTGAGTTTCTGATGGAGAATATTTTAACCAGATTTGGTGTCCTAGCCAAACTAGTCATAGATAATGCCATGTGTTTCAGATCTGATGAGATCAAAGACTTTTGCAATGAATATGGGATTATAATGTCTTATTCATCCCCATATCATCCTCAGGAAAATGGCCAGGTAGAATCCAGTAACAAAAGCATTCTGAAAATTTTAAAGAAAACCTTAGAAAAGAATAAGAGATCCTGGCATACAAAGTTGAGATTAGCCCTATGGGCTGACAGAATAATAGTTAAGAAGGCTACTAGTAGGTCACCATTTGAGCTAGTATATGGTCTACAGGCTAGGATGCCCGTAAATAATCTGTTACCTATATACAAGTTCATACAAGAAGAGGAGCTATAAGTCAAAGATCTAATGAAAGACAAAATATTACAGCTGACTGAACTTGATGAGATCATAAGAGAAGGATAGAAAGAAAAATAAAACTGCAACAAAAAATAAAGTATATGTTTGATAAAAGAGCAAGTTGCAGAAAATTTATACTTGGTGACCTAGTGCTCCAATGGAATGTAAGATTAGAAGACAAAGGTAAGCATAAAAAGTTTGAATCTTTATGGCTTGGTCCTTTTATTATTTCTCAAAGTTTTGGAAAGGATTCTTATTTATTGAAGAACATGGATGGACAAAATTTTGAGTTGCCAGTGCATGGGCAATTTCTGAAGCCTTTCTTCAACTAAAAAATGAAATTTTATGCACAGTAAGTTTATGTATCATATTGTATATAGGAAGGTTTTCCCTTATATTGTGTGTTTTCCTTCAGTATTAGTTTAGTCTGCATCAAATAAGAGGTCTGCAACTAGAGATTCTGAGATTCTTTTCATAAACTTATGTTTAGCCATCCTTAGATAGAGCCATTGTTGGTTGTATTTCCTATTTTGGTGTTTACCCTGAAAAGTTTTGAAGTGTTTGTCATTCTTTTGTTGAGAAGGTAAAAATTCATATTGGAAGTTGTTTTTATACTTCTGCAAATATTTTTCTAGCCCTAAAGCTCTTTGAAAAGGTTGGAAAAACATAAACCCTTAGGTCATTTTGATTCAAAATGCATTAAGCCCTAAATTTCCTAAGATGGTTCTATTTTTACATTACCTTTTTCATGACTTAAGTTGAGTATTATGTGCATGTGCTTATTTATATGTCGCCAAATCTCATAAGAAGAACCAAATATTCTTTATGGTTTGGAGACTTGGTGAAAAGCCTTGGTTGTGTAGTTTCTTGATAAAATGGAATATGCCAAAAGAATTTTGAGATTTAATGCGGACCGTTGATTTTAAGTTATGATCTAACGGCAGTCGCACTGTCTCCTGCACAAAGAAGAGTTAGTCATTTTGTTTGGAAACTTTGATACTACATAGTCGCATTGTCTCCTGATTAAACTCATGGTTATGAGTTAAGTTCATAAGTTAAATTTTCACCGTTGTCACCAAGTCTCATAATCAAAAGTGAGTTAAGTAGAAGAACCAGAGATTTAGCGACAACCATTTATTATAGTTTTAATCTAACGGTAGTCGGGAGGTCTCTTGATTATAACTATGGTGTATAAATTATCATGTGACAAGGAGATTCACTGGTCGCTAAATTTCTTAATAAACCAGTGGTCAGATGTCAGATTAAATAAAGGTGTTGTCGTCAGGTCTCCAGATGAAAGATGGGTTAAGTTAATAAAAATGAGATTCAGCGACAACCATTAGATGGGGATATGATCTAACAGTAGTCACGTGGTCGCTTGATAAGATTGAAAAGTAAAAAGGTTTTAAGTGATTAAGAGACAAGAGGAAAAGATGAGACACATGTTCAGTTGTCGCTAAGTCTCATGAAGAATTAGGGTTTGTAATCAAGGTTCTGAGACTTAGAGACAACTGTCAGATGCTGAGAAAAGTGAGATCAACGGTGGTCGCATTGTCTCCAGATGCAAATTTAAAAGATAATTTAATCACATGATTAAGAGACTAATGTGTTTAGTCACGTTGTCTCCCAATTAAACATGAGTTAAGAAAATGATTAGACGACATAGAGATTTCATAGTCGCTGGGTCTCCAGGTGAAAACCAAGGTAAAGAATAGTTAGGAAAAGTGCTTTATTGCGATGTCTCCATAAGATGAAGGGTTAAGTTAAAACATTAAGTGACATCATCACAACCATTGATTTAATAATTGATTCTAGGGCAGTCGCTAAGTCTCTTAAAGAAACTGCAGTTAATAAAATCATCATGCGACAAGGAGACAACTCAGTCGTTGGGTCGCTAAATGTTAACTGGGGTAAAATAAAGAATTTTCTATAGTGCCATCATAGACAGTTGTTGACCAATCACATATTAAATATTTGATAGATGGAAAAAGTATCTGCAATATAAGTTAATGCGGCCAATCAGATTTGATTTCGATCTCATTTCAAATTTTAAAAGGTTTTATATTCAAAAAATTTCATCAAAAATTGATTTTCTAAAAATTTGAATGCCACGGCTAGAACTAGAAATTGATGCCACACTAGGTGAAACTAATGAAAGAAATGACTGAATTGTAAGTTTTCCAAGTTTGAAGAGACCTGTGCATTGAATTCTCAGTTATAAGTATACTTTTCCATTCTCATTTCATTTTACCAATTTCCAATTTCTCAGAGCGAAGATTTTATTGAGTTCTGCATCTTCTAAGAAGAAATGATTTTCCAACAATTAGAGAACTCAAAAGCTGATTTAGTGATTTAGAGTTTTCACAGAGAGAACAATTTACAATGTTTTCAGTGGTTGAGTTCAGAATTGTAGAGGTTTTCATAGTTGGTGGTTAGGGTTTGCAATTAGATTTGTTTCAATATTGGTGATAAATTTTGAGAACAGAATAGAAAACAAAGATGAGACAAACACAAAGTATGGCATCCACTAGTGGAAGAGGTGATGATCTTGATGATGAATCAAAGGGAAAGATGAATTATTCAGAGGAGTTTCTCACTTTGTTTCCAGAGTCGAGATAAAATAGAAAGGTAAGTGCCAACACTTTGGTTGATGATATGGCTTATATTAGAGATGCAAAAACACCAGGGTCATTAGGATATTCACTTTTTAAATATTTCTTTAAAAATAGTGATGAGCCCATGCCTATCTCAAACTCGTGGACCTGTGGATTAGCCAGGTTGATACTTCCTGACGTCTTTGTTGATGTCAATTTCATACTAGAATTAGCTAATAGATATGATCCCTTGACAAAAAGCATTAAGAGGGATGATGGGAAGCCCTTCCTCACCTTGGACCGAAATACTTTTATGAAGGCTTTCAATGTATATTACCCTATGGCTATTGAAATAAATTCTAAGAGTTTAGGGAATAGATACATTAGAGAATCTGGCATTGATACCAAGGAGATTAAGGATCATCATGTTCCCAAGATAATTAAATCCTATATAGAACCCCTACCATGAGTAGCCCCATATCTTTATAAAGATATGAATTTTTATATCAAACACATAGCATATGCACTATGTAGGGTGCTTGGGAAAGATGTAGGAGTAGAGAGGATTACCTATGATATTTTAATGATGGTACTAGATATGCAGAGCTTCCATACTACTTACAACTATGACTATATCCAGTACATCATAGACCAAAAGCACCAGGGTTTTGTGGATATAAAATCTAAGAAGGCTTACCCATGGTTTTTTCATAACTCAGTCCTTATGCATCTGATCCTATATTATAATTTCTCAGTAATGAATTGTCAAATGTTTGAACCACACAGGTTTCATCATGGTCAAGCCAACCCTGTTCAGTTTTGGCTTAGACTATGGAATTATACATCCAGAGAGCAGGAGTTTTGTGCTTTTGAAAATTTGATAATTTATCCAATTCTTAAATGTTTAGGTGTTGATAAGACCAGATTGCCTATTAAGGTAATTCAACTATTGAGGTCCTGCCAATACTTTGACAAATGGCCAAGAGACCATAATTGGGGGGATTTTTATTATTAAAAGAACTTTACAATGATGAGGGTCTATGGTTGCCCCCACCCTCCACACATTTTTCCATTTCATGTACCACCGAGGATAGCTACAATGGAGTTCATCAAGAAGCTCATTTTGGTTGATAAGGAGCATTTAGCCCCACACAGGAAGGGTACTTTTACCCCTAGGAAGTTTGGGATTTATAATTTCACTATTGGGAAGAAGGCTATAGACCCTGTGAATGCCTGGATGAACCATTACAGGATGAATGTTGCCTTGCATAGATTTTTTGATACAGAGGGTTTTATTCTCAATGCTATGAAATTATTGACACCAACTATCCCCTTCACAAAGGTACATGAGTAATTTATGGAGGAGGATTTAATAAGAAACATCTTGGAGGATGAAGAGGTGGATAGGAAAGAAATTAAGTTCAATGAACTTATGGACCTAGAGAGGTAGGTAAAGAGAAAGGGGATGAAGTTTGGGGGTTTCTACCCTAACATGCCTTATCTAAAAATGTTGGATGCAATGATTGAGAACCATGCTCTTTTGTGTAATCAGTTAGAGGAAGCACTAGTAGTACCAGAAAAGGGGCAAAGAGAGAATTCAGAATCAGAATATGATGATGATAGTGATTAGGGTTGTCCTGTGCCCAATGCCTATCTAGATTATCAAGAAATTTCATTACAGTAGGCAATAGAGGGGGAAGACATCATTGACCTAGTAGAGGTCCCTGAAAAGGAAGTGACAAATGATCCCCTACCAAAGAAACAAAATATAGAAATAGGGGAGCCTTCTAGGAAGAAGAGGATAGATAAAATTGGAGCCCTAATAACTAGATATAGAACCTATGATCATTATTTAAGAAAATATATCAGGGAAGGAAAGAAGCTCCAAAAGGATACAAAAGAAGAGGAGGAGTTATCTCTGAGATCATGTACAGATGAGAGGTTGTTGCATTAGGAGCAATTCCTTAAGGATGACAATTTCATTAAGACTAGAGGATTCAAGGATTTCCTTATATGGAAAAAACAATAGAAATATTTGGAAGCAGCTATAGCTATCAGGTGGTGATTCAGTCACACAAGAGGCCTTACAAACACTTGAGGATTATGATCCTGAGTCTGATGAGATCACACCAGAGCAAGAAAGGCAACTAGTTAAGGCTAGTGGAGTGTTATTTGCGGAAGGATGGGACTTGTCTTCGACATTCATAATAGACCAGATAAGAGGACAACCTGATGTTAAATTGTCATCAGAAACTCAGGTTGGAGATATGATTAGAGGGTTTGGGTATAACCCTAAATCTCATGCATTAGCAATGTGGAGCTTAGCTCCTAAAGATAAAAAGCTAGCCATTTTGAATATCCAAGAGAAGATGGAGGGAAATAAAATCATATGGACATTAGATAATATAGGGGATATGGAAATAGCCCAAGTAATGACTCATTTTGCTCATCTCAATGAGGCAAAGACATGCCAACTAACAGACAATTTGCAAAAACTCACTAGTGACACTAGTGACATTGTTAAGGATAGGGAGCTAACATTAATAAAAATTAATGAGAAGAAGAAGCTCATAGATGAGCTTACTAAACAATTGCTAGATATAAAAGAGCCTGCCCTTGTTGAGCCCAAAGAGGTGATGGATGTTGAGATCCAAACAAAAGATATAGAGGATTTATTTGTTGAAACAGACTTAGGGGTTACAGAGCATAACAATGTGATTTTAGAAGCATTAGCTTCAATTTTGCAACATAGGATAGACACAATCAAAGGCAAGATTGGTGTAGTGTATGGGGCTTATGGAAAGTTGCTAGGACTATAGGTAGAAGTGTCTAACTTTTTAAAAATTTTGAGTCCTTATTTTTTAACTTGGTCTAGAAGAGCTTCACTTTTTGAGAGATTAGCATCAGTACAGCCATTAAGGTCAGATATACCAGAAATTGTGACCTTGGTCGGTATAGAAATAGAACAAATTGGAGATACTTTATCCTTTTTCAAAGGAAAGTCCAATCAAATTGATGCTAAGCTAAAGATGTTTGGGATAGATTATAGTAGGTTTGTACCTCCATTTAGGGCTGAGGATAATCAAATCAAACCATTAGGGTTATGGATATCAGAGTTTGATAGTGTAGTTCCCAATAAAGGCATTTATGTCTCCAACCAAGGAGAATTAGATATGGAGAGGTTCAACCAACTTTTGGATGAGGCAATAAAGACATAAACAAACTACAATAAATTCATTTCAGATATTAAAAGCATTACAGATGATAGGTGGGAAAGGCAGAAGACTCAACTAGAGAATATTCAAAAGTTTGAGTGGCCTAAGGAAGAGGATGTGACAACATGGGACATTATGACAAAGCCCAAGAAGAAGAAGCATTTCATAGTTGATTTAGATGTTATGTATGAAGAATAAAGGACACATGGCACCTAATCTATGAGCACAAGAAGGTTAGTAATCTTTAAAAGAATAGTGTAAGTTAGCCTGTATTGGTGGTCACTAGATCTTGTTACAACTATCAGATACTATCTTGAATACATGCAGACAAAGGTTCTGACATTCACAAAAGGAAAAACTACAAAATCAAATTTCATGCATCAATTTTATCCTCCCACTGCTTGGACCTTTCTTGTCTTTTGTCTATTCTTATGTTTTTAGGGTTAGGTTTCTGAAACCATTTGAAGGTTTTTGATCTTTAGCCTCTATATGTATGAAGCAGGAATATAAATGAAATACATTGCAACTTCTCTTTTATATTGTTGTTGTCTCTTTACTTATTATGTATGTTCTTTTATGTTTAATTTGTAAGGCATTTTAAACATATTGGTTACAAGGGAGCTATCTAATTACTTACAAGTTTCTTTCAAGGGAAGAACTAAGTTTTTTGAGTATTTTCAGAGAGTATAATAGTATTTGAGGATTTGATACAGCAATGTTGGAGTGATAGGGTGATTTGTAAGGCATCTTACTCGAGTTACACATAGGTTGTAAGGCAATCTATAGTATCTTTATTTACTTTTTCTATGGATTTGCATATTTGACTCTATAACCCAAGGATAGGCACTGGTCTAGAATCTGTCAAGTGGTTTATCATCATCCAAGCAATTTAAAATACATAAATCTTTCACTTTTGCATTCAACACATATAAGTCTAAGCAATCGTATCAAGATATACAATTCATTCTACTAATCCCTTAAAGAGAGGATTAAAATAGGTTGCCCCTCCAAAGTTCTGAGAACTATAAAAGGAAGAAGGATGAATGTCCTTAAAACACTACTATTTGTTGTTATCATTTCAGTAGTTTTTATGGTTAAACTCTGTGTTAAGTTGTTTTTCAGTTTTATGTAGAGTAATTAATAAGGTAATACATGAAAAGGGAAGAAAATTAGTATCCACATTTACTAATACTATAAGACAACAATCTTATATAGGTAATACCTGCCTAGGTGTTGTGGAACCTAAAAAGAAGGAGGTGATAATAGTTTCCCTAGATATTATCATAAACCCTTATAATTAGAGTTTTCTCTTACTTGAGTCAGTATTTTCAAATATTGGGAGTCATAGAGTTAATCAAGTATTCAAGCATCTATTGAAGGTTCAGCAAGAAAAAATCCTACCAAGAGGAGGGGAATTTATTTTAGATGAATTCACTAACTTTTGTAATGAGCATGGAATCAAAAGATAGGTCTCTGCACCAAGAACACCACAGTAAAATGGAATTGCTGAAAGAAGGAACAGATCCATAGTTGATTGTGCAAGGACACTGATGATAGAGAAAGTCATCACTCAAATATTTTGGATAGAAGCTGTCAGTACTACTATTTACACATTGAACAAAGTACAATTGAAGAAAGACACCAAGAAGACACCTTATGAGCTTTGGTATGGATATACACCAAATGTGAGTTATTTCAAAATTTCTTGTAGTCAATGTTATATCTTAAAAGATGATAGAAATGGAAAACATGACTCCAAGAGTGATGAATGAATCTTTCTAGGGTATTCCACCAAGAGCAAGGCTTATAAGTGTCTAAATAAAGCCTCTAACAAAATTGTTGAAAGTGTAAATGTAAAGATAGATGAATTTGTAGAGAAGAATGAAATGGAAAGCACTAAAGAACCAGAGGACTATAGTAGGTTTTCTTACAATGAGGAACTTGACACTCTACCCTACCAAATATGTAGAGCTCCAGAGAAAAAAGATCATTGCACCAGAGCATCAGGCTACAAATATCGACAATCAGAATATTGCTCAAGATGATGCACAAAGTGATGGAGAACAGAATGAAGAACAAAATGATGATCAAGCTGATAGACAAAGAGATAAACATGTACTTTCCAAATATTTTAGAAGGAATCATCTACAGAACCAGGTCATTGGAGATAAGAAGGCTGGTATGAGAACCAAAAGTAAGTCTCTAAATACAAGATGTCTTATTTGTGATTATGAGCCAAAATCTTTCAATGCTGCACTAGATAATGATGGATGGATTAGTGATAGGAATGAAGAGATTGAGAAGATAGAGAAAAACAATACATGGACACTTGTACCAAGACCAGATGACAAGAATGTCATCGGTACAAAATGGATATTCAGAAATAAACTGAATGAGAATGGAGAAGTAACTAGAAACAAAGCAAGACTAGTATGCAAGGGGTATGCACAAGAAGAAGGGATTGACTATGGAGGGACCTTTTAACCCATTGCTAGGCTAGAAGGAGTAAGAATACTACTTGCTTATGCTGGATGTAAAGGATTCAAGGTATATCAAATGGATGTCAAGTCTGCATTCCTAAACGGAATACTTGAAGAAGAGGTATACATTGAACAACCAGAAGGGTTTGTTGATCCAGACAAGAGGGACATGGTATGTAGACTACACAAAGCCCTGTATGGATTGAAACAAGCACCCTGAGCCTGGTATGAAAGAATTCATTCCTATCTTATAAGTATTCCATTTGTAAGGACTAGTGAAAATAGTAATCTTTATTTGAAGGAAGATACTGATGCTAACATTTTGATTGTTGAGATATTTGTTGATGACATCATATTTGGAGGCAATGATATGATATGCAAATCACTAGCAAATTTAATGAGAAAAGAATTTGAGATGTCTATGTTTGGAGAGATGAAGTTATTTCTTGGTCTGTAGATCATGCAACAAGATGAAGGTATTTTCATTACACAATCCAAGTACATAAAAGAAGTACTAAAAATATTCAAGATGGAAGAGTCCAAACTAGTTGGAACATCAATGGAAACTAGATGAAAATTGAAAAGGGAGGACAAGTTATCAGAGGTAAATCAAACTTTGTATAGATCTATGATTGGAAAACTCATGTATGTTGTACATACTAGACCATATATTGCACATGCAGTAGGAATAGATTCAAGATTTTTTTCTAATCCGAGGGAATCACATATGACTGCTGTGAAAAAAATTCTAAGATATCTGAAGAATACTGAAGAATATGGCTTATGGTATAGAAGAGAATGCCAATTTGAACTTAAGGTCTTTACCAAGGCTAATTGGGCTAGAAATATTGATGAACAGAAGAGCACTACTGGAGGAGTATTCTTTATGGGTGATAGACTTGTCACATGGATTATCAAGAAGCAAGGATGCATCTCTCAGTCTACTGCAGAAGTAGAGTATGTTGCTACTGCTGCAAACTGCTCAAATATTGCATGGATCAAATAGTTACTAGAAGGTATGCATATGAAAATTCTTGAACCTGTAATTATCTACTAGGATAATACAAGTGCAATAAAAATTTCCAAGAATCCAGTCATGCATGCTAAAACAAAGCATATTGCCATCAAGTATCATTATTTGAGAGAACAAGTTCAAGAAAAGGAGGTGGTATTTGAGTATGTGAAATCAAAGGAACAATTGGCCGATATCTTCACCAAGCCACTCCCTAAGGATACATTTAAATACTTGAGAAAGAGACTAGGGGTCAAACCCTTATCTATTGGTCAGTAAAAGGAATAGAAGGTTGGATCTGCGTACATATTATAAGAATATCATTCATGTTGATGGAAGCAAAAAGATGGACTTCAAAGATAAATATATACACAGTAAGGTATTTATCTACTCCGAGCACCAGAGTTAACACCAATGGATTGGGAAATTCAAGGAGTATATTATGGATAGAAAAGATCCATTTGACATTTCTGTCAAATATATGTTTGAAAGATGTTTGGAATTGCTGTCAAAGGGAGAGAGAGATCTCATTATCATACTGATAAAAGAAGAGATTATATCCATCACAATTATCCAAAGGGAGAGATCTAATAAGTAAGGGAGAGTACATACAAAGGAAGAGAATTGCTAACACAAAGACATCAAAGGAAGAAGAACAGTTAAAGGGAGAGAGTTTGACACACAAGAAAAACACATCACATTAGTGGAAGAAAGAATCTACATCTATTCAGTGAAAGGATTGAAGACAAATAGAAAGCTGCAAGAATCAAATCTAAACTAGCCGAGCTTGCCGATAGCCAGACATTTGTAATAGTTACATTCGGAAATCTTGATGAAACTGTATATGTCATATTGTATTAGCAATAGTATAGTATGATAATGTAGTATGTTGCCATCAATGCCAAAGGGAGAGATTGATGAGATGTAACTGATTGAATGTTTGAGGATGTTAAGTTGATGATCATGCAAGGAATTAAATCAGTTAATGTATTGTATTGTCATTGATGTCAACTTGATATAATCTATATGGTCATGAAAATAATGCCAAAGACTTCAAAGAACTGATGAATCAAGACTATGTTATCACTAATGCATATAAGACAAGTATTCATTAAGTGACTGTATACATCGAAAGAGTGCACACCGATGGTTAGAGAAAAAGAAAAAATTCACAGTGTTACCCAATGAATAAAGTCATAACATTACTGATGAGCAAATTTACAGTGTTGCCCAATGATAAAAACACAGTCTAACCCGATGAAAAAAATTGCATTATTTCCCAATGGAAAAGAGAAGGATAGAGATCCTGATGACAATTGAAGTCAAACCAACAGAACAGTCAGTTATCACCGATGACTAACTAAAGTGTTTACCAATAGAATAGAGAGTTTAGAAATGACAAAATGCTTAGTTTTCAAAGAGATAAAAATAGAATTAATGGATACTTATTGTTATTTTAATCATCCAGACAAAGACGAAGATAAGTAATTGATTTCAAACTGATTTGTCCAGTTATCAAGAAGATCTCTTTGAGATAAAACCGAAGTTTTCTTTAAATCTTATTGGCAAGAATTGTGGATCATACCAAGAATCAAGAAAGCCAAGAAAAGGTAAAACATGTCTATAAAGAGACAAACCTAATTCATTGTGAATGGGTGGGTGGACTAGAGAAGAGGAAAGATGCAAAATAAAATTTGAAGGAGAACAAAGTCTTCATTCAGTCCTGATCAACAAGCTGGAGAAAGAGCTAGATTTTGCAGTCACCAACAAACAGTGAGACAACATTACAGAGAAGAAAAGTGTGGAGCAAGGTATAAGATTGATTACATTGATCAATGAGGTAATGGACTTACAATAGATCTGAAAATCTATAATTGAGTTGTATGTATGAACAGATCATTAATGTTTTAGTTTAACCATTGAAGCGTCAAGTCTCTTAACCGAGAAAGACTTAAAATTCCTTTACAATTGAGATACATCCCAAGGAGTATCAAAAATTTTGATCATGAAAGTAGGATTGGATGTGCCCGATACCTATTGATAGGCCAAGAGAGTTTGATCAAGGATGGTAGCATTAGATGCCAGATACTAGGTGAAAAACTATCTTCTAAATACTCTAACAAGGTCACACCTAGTAGTGTGTTTGTAACCTTTAACAAGGTTGGATCCTAACAGGGCTCATTTTAGAAGAGTGAGAATTTGGGGTACCGGTCCTAGTGGTTTTTCCCTTAATAGGGTTTCCACGTTAAAAATCCATGTGTTATGTGTTAATGCTTCATTACTTTGCTATTTTACATTTCACATATGCAATTCCTGATTGATTGGTATACTCTGCATATTTACTGTGTTTTAGTAAATATTTGACTTCTTATTGATAATCATATAGAAGAGTGATTTACAAAGCAATCCAACAAGTAGCAAATTGATATAAGTATTTCATGGTATTCGTCTTGTAGGAAAAAAGATAACTAGATGCATACTTTGTGGTTATAAGTTTTAAGGGTTGATTTAAGGATTAATTTTTGAGGCCACTGATTCACCCCCCCTCTCATTTATTACTAACAAAAAGATCTTACATATATATCTCACAACTTGACAAAGTCAGCTCTCAATATGAATATTACAAATATTACTAGGTCAGCCTTCAATATAAAATACATTTAATATAGTAAATATCAAATACATAGTCAACGCTCTTGCATAGTCAATGTGGAGGTTTTCAACAACCAAAATACAACTTTGATTGTTTGGATTCCAAGCCATACTCCCTCAATCTTCGCTACTGTGAAACTGCTATGTTTCGCTGTTGTGTTGCAATTTATCTGTCTTCAATTCTTTCTAAATCACCGTAGACTCAACCAAAACCAAATTGATCTTAGGTGGAGGTCATACATACCCCATAATTTCTTCCTCTAATCTCTCTTTCCCTAAATCATCGCTATCAATCTTTGACATCCAAAACACTTCTTTATCTCTTCTTCTACACTGTGTCGATTTTTGAATCATCAAAACTCATATTTACTGGAATCGACCTGAAACCCACATGTGTTGCCATAAATGACAACCAAAAAGTAAATAAAATTTACATAAAATTGATTACTTTCCAACATAGACATGTAGCATGTAAAATGAATTGTGAGCATGGATTGCAGATCTAGAAGTATAAGTGATGGATTATATTTCATGTTTACTTTTTATTGGTACCGTATGTATCTTAGCAAGGGGTTATATAATTATTTGTATATTGGAAAGGCTTAATTGGCCAACCTGATTAATTATTTGTATATTAGGAAATCTTAATTGGCCGACCTAATGAATTATTGTAAGAGGGTATATATGAGTGATCTTTTCTTTTGAAAATATGTGACAGAGATTGAAAAAGAAAAGAAGTGAAAGATGTGAGGTTTGTTTGACTATTGGATGTAGAGCAGAGTTTATGAGAATAGTACTTCATTGGAACTAACCAAGAAAAGACAATTTCTATCAGACAGTTCACTAGATTATATATTTTCTATATACACTTGTTTGGATAGTGAATCCTTGAGGGTGTTTTTAACATTCTTTGGGCAGTATGCCTGGGCAGTGAGCCTACTCCTTTTTCTTGACTCCTAAGAGGGTATGTCTCCTAACTGGGACTGTGTACTTAAATGTTGTAATAAGCTCCTAACAGGGCTAAATCTTTTAATATGGATACTATACTCTCAGTACATTATTTGTGGGTGTTAATTCCTATCGGGGTTTTACCTTTAACAGGGTTTCCTCAACAACAAATATTAAGTTATTATGTTGGCATTTACTGTGTTATCTATTACAAAGATTAAAGTTTAATAATATATATCACAACTGATTCACCCCCCTCTCAGTTGTCTTTTGGACTTTTATTCCTAAAAATTGGTATCAGATCTTGTGGTCCTTAGAGAGAAATTTTAACAGCTTGAGGTGATCCTTAAGATATCTTACTACAGGAAGGATAGTCTAAAGTTTGATCGTGAAAAATTTGACATTTGGAAGAAAAATACAAGAACACATTTGCTATGTTTGGGAATTGATTACTGGATGATCACAAAGAAGAATTAAAAGATAGCGACTATGGATGAATTAGAGAAGGCTACCGAAGATGAAAATAAGTTATTTTCATGTAATATGGTTGCAAGGGAATCTTTGATCAGTGCACTTTCAGAAGGAGAATTCACTGCAGTAAAAGACTTGGATTCTGCACATGAGATTTGGACAAGATTGGAACCACTATATGAAGGAGATAAGTTTACAAAGCAGGCAAAGCTACAAAACTAGAAGACAAAGATGGAATCATTGAAGATGAGAGAAGATGAAAATATTAGGGCATATGGATAGAGAATTACTGAAGTGGTTACTAGTATTGGAAACTCTGGAGGTACTTGTAGTGAGGAAGAAGTGATTGCGAAGATACTCAGATCTTTGACACCTAGAAATAGAACTAAAGTACAAGATATAGAGGAGATTATACCTTTGACACAAAAATTCACCAGAGAGATGTTGATTGGAATGCTAACCACATTTGAGGCCGCAGAATTGGGAGACACTTTACCTAAAGTTGAGTCAGGATTCAAGGAAACCGTGCATAAGAATAAAAATACCTTATCTAGAAATACAAGCACCAGTAGTAGTAATCTGAAAGAAGAACCTGGAGAATATGCTGATCAATGGGAACAGATACAGGAGGGAGAAATAAATCTAGATGAAGTAGTATCATTGATTTCTAGAAGGGAAAAGAGAGGTAACTATAAATTTGAGGGCAAGTTACCTTTGAAATGTTTTTCATGTAACAATATTGGTCATTTTTCATCTAGATGTCCTACAAGAGTTCCAAAGCACAAACCTAAGTTTTTCAAATCCAAATATTCAAAAGACAAGGAATGTTATTATGCTAGAGAGGGTATATCTGATGATGATGATGGTGACTATGATGAAATTGGATTTATTGCTATCAAGGATGATGAACCTATGCATGAAGAACAATCCTTAGTATCTTGTGTTGAAAAGAAATATGAATGGGTTATAGACAGTGGTTGTTCACATCATATGACTGGAGATAAAAACAATTTTGTGAATTTGAAAAGATATGATGGTGGTGTTGTTATATTTGGGGAGAACACTCCTAAGCTTATTATTGGAGTTGGATCTATTTCTTTGGATGGAAAGATTAACACTAACAATGTATTACTTGTTGATGGACTTAAGCATAATCTGTTGAGTATTGGATAGTTAGTAGACAAAGGTTATCAATTAAAATTCATTGATTGGAAATGCTCTATCAAAAGTAAAGCAGGAGACTTGATCGCATCTGGTACTAAATCTAGAGTTAATGTATTTGAATTGAACACAACTGAAGCTTCTTTTTTTATTGTGAAGGTTGATGATAGTTGGTTATGGCATAGAAGATTTTTTCATGTTAAATTTGACAATATTGTGAAGGAAAGTATGACTAATGCTGTAAGAGATCTACCTAAAATTGTGAAAGCCATATAACACTATGTGTAGAGAGTGTGTTATGGTTAAGCAGACTAGAAGAACTTTTAAAAGCCAAGCTTATTCAGAAAAAGGGAAGTTGGATCTGGTGCATACAGATCTGTGTGGTCCTACAAGAACAAGATCATACTATGGTGAAAGGTACTTTATACTATTTGTTGATGACTATTCTAGAATGATGTGGGTTACATACTTGAGAGAAATTTGAAGAATTTGAAAAATTCAATTTATTTAAAGCAAAAGTTGAGAATGAATCTGGTTTGAAGATAGAGTTTTTGATATCACACAGAGGTAGTGAGTTTACATCAAATTTATTTAATTCATATTGTGAAGAGCATGGAATATTCAGATAGACATATGCACCTAGGATGCCACAATAGAATGGGATTGTAGAGTGAAAAAACAAAACCATATTAGATGCTGCAAGGACTATGTTGTTGGAAGTAAATGTGTCACATGTTCACTGGAAAGAAGTAGTTGGCAATGCTATATACAGCTTGAACATATTTCAGATCAGAGAAGGTACAAGTAAGACTCCTTATGAATTATGGTTTGATCATACACCTACTGTGAAATATTTTAGAATATTTGGTAGTAAATGTTATATCAAGAGAGACGATGAGATAGGAAAGTTTGATGCTAGAAGTGATGAAGGAATTTTTCTTGGTTATTATACTAAGAGTAAATAATATAAATGTTATAATCTGAGATTGAGGAAGTTGATTGAAAGTGCAAATGTGAGGATATATGAAAATTTTCAGATTCAGGAAAGGATATATGACTGTGGTCAGATAACCAAAATAAAAGAGGTCACTAATGAACCTGAAGAACCTCTGATGGTTGACAATGAGACTGAAGATGGACTAATTGAGGTTAATGAGACTCCTAAGACACCGAATTATGTAAAGAAGAATCATCCTGAAGAACAAATAATTTTTGATGCAAGTAAAGGTATGATTACTAGATCTAGAGATAAAGATGAAATCTGTTTGATTTCACAAGTTGAACCAAAGACTACTGATGAAGCATGTAGAGATGAATCTTGGACTAAAGCTATGGAAGAAGAACTTGAAAAGATAAAGAAAAACAATACTTGGGAATTGGTTCCAAGACCTAAGAATAAAAATATGATAGGAACTAAATGAGTTTTTAGAAATAAGATGGATGAGGAAGGAACAGAGGTAAGAAACAAGGCTAGACTAGTATGTAAAGGATATTCGCAACAAGAAGGCATAGACTATGAAGAAACATTTTCTCATGTTGCTAGATTGGAAGGTGTGAGATTATTTCTTGATTATGCTGCACATAAAGAATATAAAGTATATCAGATGAATATGAAGTCAGCATTCTTTAATGGTGATCTAGAAGAAGAAGTTTACATTGAGCAACCTGATGGTTTTCCGTTGAAAGATGATGAAAACATGGTTTGTAGACTGATGAAGGCACCATATGGACTGAAACAAGCACCAAGAGAATGGTATGCAAGACTGCACAAATATATACTTCGTCTTGGTTTTAGAAAAGGTAATGCAGATAGTAATTTATATTTGAGAGCTCATGAAGATGGAATCTTAATTAGAAAATAGAATTTTGATGATATAATTTTTGGAGGCAATGATAAGATGAGAAAGAAGTTTTCTAAAGAAATGGAAAATGAATTTGAGATGTCGATGATTGGTGAGATGAAATTTTTTCTTGGTTTGCAAATTAATCATAGTAAGAATGGAATTTTTATATCTCAAACCAAGTATCTTAAGGAAATGTTGAAATTTTTTGGAATGGAAGATTGTAAACTTGTTGGGACACCTATGGTGACTGGACACAAACTAACTAGTAATGATTAAACTCAAAGTGTTGTTCAGACAAAGTATAGATCTATGATTGGTGGTGTACAATATATAACTCACACTAGACCAGATATTACCAATGCAGTTGGAATTGTGGCTAGATATCAGGAAGATCCTAAAGAGACACATTTTGTTTTTGTAAAAATAATTTTAAGATATTTGAAAGGGACAATAGAATATGGATTATGGTATGAAAAATTAGAAGATTTTACTTTGTAGGCTTAAACTGATGTTGATTGGGCAGGTAATGTGGATGACAGAAAGAGTACAAGTGGTGGTGCATTTTTCCTTGGGAAAATATTGGTTTATTGGTTGAGAAAGAAGTAGAACTGTATTGCTCAATCTACTAATGAGTCAGAGTATGTTGTTGCTACAATAAACTATATACAAGTTATTTGGATGAAACAAATGCTAAAGGACATTGGAATAATTTTTGAAGAGCCAGTGGTTATCCATTGTGATAAGACTAGCACAATGAATATGTCAAAGAATCCTATAATGCATTCACAAACTAAGCACATTTCTATTAAGTATCATTTCTTGAGGAAGAAGGTAGCAGAAAAGGAGATAAGACTGGAATACATTATCATAAAGGAATAAATAGAAGATATATTTACAAAACCTTTGCCTAAATATGCTTTTGAATATATCAAAAGCATGCTTGGGGTGATGACCCCTCCCAGTGGTAATTAATTAATGTAGATATGCATTAGTCCAGTGGATCTCAAAGCTATATCATTCTTTGGACTTGATGTATGGATCTATTCCTCAAGGGGAGTGATTGCAGGAGAATACTATGGAGTACATTTGGGTGATCTTGCACCTGGTTGATGGACATGAAGATTTGAAAAAGATACACCTTATAGATGACTATAGATGAGTTGTGGTACCCTTTTCCATTGCTACCAAAGGGGGAAGGAATCTATGTGAAAATCCCTACTATTTTGGGAGATTTGTGTTGAGGATATTGAGAAGATTCTATTGAGAGAGAGTACTTTTGGGTTGATGCATGTGGATTTTCCCATATGTTTCCATCAATTCGAAAGGGAGAGATTGTTGGATGATATCATTTTTGGGTACTGATCACTCTATTGATATTCATGTTTTGTCACTGGTGTCAACATATGTGTCTGTGGAGAGGACAGACTGGTTACTTGACTAAGATAAGTGTATATATAGTGTAGGGATGTTTTAGAACTATCAAAGAAAGGGATATGATGAAGAATGTGTGTTGACCTTGTTCCTAAGGTCTCTTGGATTTATGTTGTATATTGAAAATGTTACAGTTGATTTGGTGAAGACTGGTTTCTAGACTGTAACTGTGATGATTGATAGAGCAGGTCTCTGTGTTTCGGGTATATCTTTTTGGTGAATATATTTCAGATGAAGCGAGCTTACTGGTGGAAAGTTGAAATATGTTTGAATAATGGGTTTAGTTTAATTTTTGTTTAATGACTGGTGATGTCAGCTGTGACCTGTATTCTGGAGAAGACCTATTTGGTGGCCGACTTCAGACATGTAGCATGTAAAATGAATTGTGAGCATGGATTGCAAATCTGGAAGTATAAGTGATGGTTTATATTTGATCTTTACCTTTTATAGGTACCATGTGTATCTTAGAAAGGGGTTATATAATTCTTTGCATATTGGAAAGCCTTAATTGGCTGACCTAATTAATTATTTGTATATTAGGAAAGCTTAATTGGCTGACCTAATGAATTATTTTAAGAGGGTATATATGAGTGATCTTTTCTTTTGAAAAGATGTGATAGAGATTGAAAAAGAAAACAAGTGAAAGCTATGAGGCTTGCTTGACTATTGGATGTAGAGAAAAGTTTATAAGAAGAGTACTTCATTAGAACTGACCAAGCAAAGACAATTTATATCAGACAGTACACTGGATTGTATATTTTCTATATACACTTGTTCAAATTGTGAATCCTTGAGGGTGGTTTTAACCTTCTTTGGGAAGTATGCCTGGGAAATGATCCTACTACTTTTTCTTGACTCCTAACAGGGTTTGTCTCCTAACAGGGACTATGTACTGAAACGCTGTAATAAGCTCCTAATAGGGATAAATCTTTTAACAGGGATACTTTACTCTCAGTACATTATTTTTGGGTGCTAATTCCCACCAGGGTTTTACCTTTAACAGGGTTTCCTCAACAACAAATATTGTGTTATTGTGTTGGCATTTACTGTGTTATCCATTACATTGCAGTTTTGGTTTACAAGGATTAAAGTTTAATAATCTATATCACAACTAATTCACCCCCCCCCCTCTAAGTTGTCTTGTGGACTATCATTCCTAAAAAAATGTGCTTTTGATGCTAGGAAAAATAGTAACATTTCTTCTAGAAAAGGACTCAAATGTTTTTATTGTTAGAAAAATAGTTGTGTAGATGAAATGCATTCAGCGGGCTAAAGATCTCATCAATGTAAAGTTGAAAACAATACAGCTTTTACTACAACTGAAGGTGAAACACAATTATGTGGTTTTGTAGTATATACAAATGACTCAGCTGATGATGACAACCCACCTCGCAGTACAAGAATTGATGAAAGATTCATACTTTAGATAATAGAAAATACTAAATAGGAGGCTGGAGGAAACAAAGACAAGAGCATTGTGGTTCTCAGAGTAAAAGTTTGACAGCTTGAGAAAAGATCAAAGACAATGGAGATATTCAGACTTGACAAAGCTATTGAGAATGAAAAGCTAGATCTGGAAATGGCCATAGCACAACTCAAAGAAGAAAGAGAACATCTT
>MU223062.1:765451-784782 GCA_018584345.1 Thuja plicata | reverse complement strand
CTTAACCGAGTGCATACTTCATTGTATGTTTGTAAATCCTCTAACAAGGTGGACCTAGCAGTCCAAATTACTTCTAATAGGGCAGATCATCAGAAGTGATCATTGTAAGCCTTAACCGGCCAACTTTTACTGTAGTACCAAAGTTTTGTGGGTACCATCCCCACCCCAGTTTTACTTTCTATTTGGAAGGTTTTTGGGTTATCAATCTTATGTGTTATGAATGATTATATTTTCATGCATGCCGTAGATTAAATGAATGAATGGTTTAATATATGCATGTGCAGAAATGAATTAAAGTTATAAGTGTTACTGATTCACCCCTCCCCTCTCAGTAACTTGGTTAGTCCTGAATATTTCCAACACAACCCACCTCGCAGTACAAGAATTGATGAAAGATTCATACTTTAGATAATAGAAAATACTAAATAGGAGGCTAGAGGAAACAAAGACAAGAGGTTTTTTTATCATCCTGAGCTAGCTTCTCGCTCAAGGATGATTCATTTATTGAGAAGCATCCTATTTGTGTCCCTCAAAAGTTGGGGCTTGGCATATTATTCCCTAAAGAAAAGAGAGGGCTTGACATATTTTTATCCCTAAAGAAAAGAGGGGGATTGACATCATGGTTGTCTCTTTGAAGGAGTGAGGGGAGCCAAGATTTGGTTAATAATTTTTTGAGCACTTGTGGAGGCACTAGAAACACTCAAATGAGATGTGGACTTTCATAGGAAAGGTGTCTCATGTGCAAGCATGTCAGTGGTGATTTGTGTAGTCGAGGAGAGATTGTTTCCACAATACTTGAGATATTAGACACAATTGGAGGAAATGTGGAGTTTCGAAGGAAAGGCATCTCATTTGTAGCACTAGAGGAGGCATTATAAACACATGGAGGAGATGTGGAATTTTCATGGAAATATATCTCATTGTGCATGGGAGGTGGGAACACAGATGGTTTCAGGCTCTTTGGTCAGGAGATCCACTGATGTAGTTAGTTTGATGTTTCTTGAGCAAGCGAGGAGGATTGGTGAAGACGCTTCATCAAAGTCTTTAGAAGGGTTGGCTTCAAAACCATTGCAAAGTTCCACTCTTGTTTGAATTAATTTAATAAGGGGGGAAAGTTGGTGTATTACATTAATGATAGGCAGTTAAGATAGGTAGTTTTTTAGTTTTTAAAATTACATTTGTATCAGTTACTATCATTCATATTTTTTCTTCTTGTAGCGGCTATTCAAAGGAACGTTGTTTGATTGAATAAAGATATTCAAACATGCATTTAAATTTGGTATCCCTCAGCAATTTCATGTATAAGATCTAGACTATGAGCCTTAAGAATCAATATTAATGCTTAGGGGATAATATTGGAGAAATGAGCCACATGAGCTCCAAATTGGTTATCATAAAATGAGCTAGTATCTTAACTATAGATTGATATTAGATCTAATTTTCAAATAAAATGTGTTGGGTTCATCAATGTGAAGTAAATTTGAAATCCTTTTATTTGTTTTAATTCTATTATTGTGAGATATGACTTTTATTTAGGAAGTTTCTTAATTAAATCTTGATATACTAATGGATATGCAAATAAAATATATAGTGTGTAGAATATTCAATTGATTTTCATTATTGTAATATAAGTGTTATCTTGTGAGTTACTCTATATAAATAGTGATTTATGATACTCAAAAAATATAGAATTGAGATATAAATGCTATATTGAATGTGAAATATTACATGAATGAAATTAAGAAAAATATCATGCAATCCTTACAGGTAATGTTATGTATTGTTCTTATGATTTTATAAACATATCTTAGTAATTTGTTTTAATTGTGAGGTTAGTTAGTGAGTTTTAAAATTGGCTTATTACAATATAAAGTATCATATTTCTCATACATCTAGGTTATATAATATTATAATTCATTAATAATTGGTATGTTGGGGATAATACATAATCTATAAACAATTGATGCTATGATTATAATACCTTAATTGCATAACTTCCTTCATATAATATAATAATTAGAATAAAAAACTAAGACTTAATATTATCAAATTAATTTAGCTGATAGCCTATTTGTGGGCCTAAAACAAAATAGTTATGCTAAAAAATTGTCAGCCTCACTGCCTATATTTTTTTCCATTCATGTTGATATTTTCAGCTCACTACTCTCATCTTACATGTTTTTCCACTTCTATTTCTATTTTTTCCCCTTATCCTTATCTCTTATTTTTTGGCCCTTATTTCATGGTTTGTCTATGGTTGATATCTTTAATCTAATTATTTAATTGGTTTAGATCTTAAAGGTGCAAGTTTATTCATAGTATAAATAAATGGAAAATTATGAACAAATATAAGTAGTGGCATTTTTAGATTTTAGTAGAATTTTTAAGTATTTATAAATAAATTTAGTTTTTTATTAGAGGAAAAATATTTTTTATAGGGACAAAAAACCTAAGTTACAAAACAAAAACAAACATCTTGTTCTCAAGATGAAACCAGTATAAAAAACAACAGGACTCAGAGGCCAAAAAATAGGGAAAACCAAGGGATCACAAACTCTGGACCTATCTACAACATATTAACCAAATTTTCATTTTTCCTAATGATATTCTCATTGATATCCTTAAATTTCCTAACTATGCTATCTAAAGGGGTCATGCCCTTATTCTTACTCCTCTATCTAGTAGCATGTACTCACATGGAGGAATTGGTCCTAGTCTCCACCTCATCATCCTTCTCCTTGATCCTCTCTCTTCTCCTTTTCTTCACCCACATTTCCTCCTCTCTACACATCTTTATAGCTTTGGCACTACTGGAAGGAGAGATGGTCTTGTCCTTTGAAATATTATGAACCACCATCACTTTCTCATTAAATTTCCTCAAACCCTCTATTAGGAATAACAGTCCACAAGACAACTGAGAGAGGGGGTGAATCAGTTGTAGTATAGATAATTTTAAACCATAAGAGAAAAAGTAAATAACACAGTAAATGCCAACACCATAACACAATGTTTGTTGTCGAGGAAACCCTATTAAAGGTAAAAGCCTGATGGGAATTAACACCCAAAAATAATGTACTAAGAGTATAGTATCCCTGTTAAAAGATATTAGCCATGTTAGGAGCTTATTACAACATTACATTACAGAGTCCTTGTTAGGAGTAAAAGAAAATATTAGGCTCACTGCCAAGGAACACTACCCAAAGAAGGTTAAAGTCACCCTCAAGGATTTACAATCTGAATCAAGTGTGTAAATCAAATACACAATCCAGTGACCTGTCTGATAGCAACTATCTTTGCTTGGTCAATTCCAATGAAGTATAACAATCATCAACTCTGCTCTATATAAAACAGTCAACAAGCTTCACATCTTCCACAATTATTTTTCCTTTATTCTCTACCACATATTCTCAATGAGAAAAGATCATTCATATATACCCTCTTACAATAATTCATTAGGCTAGCCAGTAAAGCTTTCCTAATACATAATTAACTAGGTCGGCCAATTAAGGCTTTCCATCATACAAATAATTATATAACCCCTTGCTAAGATACACATGGTACCTATAACAAGTAAACATCAATTACAATCCACCACATATACTTCCAGATCCATAATCCATGCTCATAATTAATTCCACATGCTACATGTCTGAAGTCAGCCAGTAAATAGGCCTTCTCCAGAATACACGCCATAGCTAACGTCACCAGTAAAAAAACAACAATCAAACTCAACCCATTACTCTAACATATGTCGGTTTTCCATCAGTAATCTTGCATTATCTGAAATATCTTCGTTAGAAAGATATACGAAAAACAAAGAGACCTTCTCTGCCCAGAATCATAGTTACAGTCCAGAAAACTAGTCTTCACAAAATCAACTATAACATCTGCAATATGTAACATTAAGTCAAGTGACCTTAGGAATAATTTCAGTACACATCCTTCTACTAATATCTAACTTTGATCATTCTGAATCATCCATACAGTGTCCATACACTTCTTCCAATCAAGTAGCCAGTCTGTCTTCTCCACAAAAATATATGTTGACATTAGTGATAAAACATGAATATCAATAGCATGATCAGTAACCAAAATTGATATCATCCAAAAATCTCCCCCTTTGGAATTGATGGAAACATATGGGAAAATCCATATGCATCAACCCAAAAGTACTCTCTCTCAATAAAATCTTCTCAATATCCTCAACACAAATCTCCCCAAAATAGTAGGGCTTTTCACATAGATTCCTTATGCCTTTGGCAGAAATGGAAAAGGGTTCCATAACTCATCTATAGTATTTTTTAAGGTGTATATTTTTCAGATCTTCATGTCCAATAGTTAGGTGCAAGATCACCCAAATGTATTCCATAGTGTTCTCCTACGATCACTCCCCCTAAGGAGTAGATCCATACATCAAGTCCAGATAGTGATATAGCTCCAAGAACCACTAGAATGATGCATATTTGTATCAATTAATTACCAATAGGAGGGGCCACCACCCAGAGCATGCCTATGAGATATTCAAAAGCATCTTTTGGAAAAGGTTTGGTAAATATGTCTGCTATTTGTTCCTTTGTGCTAATGTACTCCAGTCAAATTTCTTTATTTGCTACCTTCTCCCACAAGAAATGATACTTAATAGAAATATGCTTAGTTTTTTAATGCATTATAGGATTCTTTGACATGTTTACTGTGCTAGTGTTATCACAATGAATAACCACTTTCTCTTTGAAAGTTATTATGATGTCTTCCAGCATTTGTTTCATCCAAACAACTTGTGTGCAATTATTGCAGTAGCAACATATTCTGACTCAGCAATAGATTGAGCAATGCATTTCTACTTCTTTCTCAACCAAGAAACTAGCCTTTTCCAAAGGAAAAATTCACCACCACTTGTACTCTTCATTTCATACACATTACCTACCCAATCAGCATCAGTAAAAGTGTGCAATGTAAAATCATCAGATTTATCATACCATAATCCATATTCTATTTCCCTTTGAAATATCTAAAAATTCTTTTCATAGCAATAAAATGTGTTTCTTTAGGATTTGCCTGATATCTAGCCACAATTCCAACTACATTGGTAATATCTAGTCTAGTGTGTGTTAGATTTTGTAGACCTTCAGTCATCGATCTGTACTTAGTCTGAACAACACTTTGAGTCTCATCACTATTAGTTAGTTTGTTTCTTGTCACCATAGGTGTTCCAATAGGTTTAAAATCTTCCATTCCAAACTTTTTCAACATTTTTTTAAGATACTTGGTTTGAGATATAAAAATGCCATTCTTACTCTTATTAATTTGCAAACCAAGGAAGTATTTCATCTCACAAATCATTGAAATTTTAAATTCATTTTCCATTTATTTAGCAAACTTCTTACTCAACTTATCATTGCCTCCAAAAATGATATCATAAAAAAAAACTTCTATAATCAAGATTCCATCTTATTTGGTTCTTAAGTATAAATTACTATCTGCATTACCTTTCCTGAAACCAAGATGAAGTAGATATTTTTCTAGTCTTGCATACCATTCCCTTGGTGCTTGTTTCAATCCATACAATCCTTTCTTTAATCTGCAAACCATGTTTTCATCATATGTCAAAGGAAAATCATCAGGTTACTCAATGTAAACTTCTTCTTCTAAATCACCATTCAAGAATGCTGAATTCACATCCATATGATAAACCTTAAAGTCTTTATGTGTAGCATAAGAAAGGAATAATCTCACAAATTCTAATCTAGAAATAGGAGAAAAATTTTCTTCATAGTCTATGCCTTCTTGTTGTGAGTACCCTTTACATACCAGACTAGCCTTGTTTCTTACCAATGTTCTTTCCTCATCCATCTTGTTTCTAAAAACCCATTTAGTGCCAATCACATTTTTGTTCTTAGGTCTTGGAACCAATTCCCAAGTATTGTTCTTATTTATATGTTATAGTTCTTCTTCCATGGCTTTAGTCCAAGTTTCATCTCTACATGCTTCATCACTGGTCTTTGGCTCAACTTGAGAAATCAAATAGATCTCCTCTCTAACTCTAGATCTAGTCATAATTCCTTTCCTTGCATCACCAATAATTTTATCTTTAAGATGGTTCTTCTTAACATACCTTGGTGTCTTCAATGTATTAGTAGCTTCAGTCTGTTCATCTTCAATCTCATCGTCAATCATCAACGATTCTTGAGGTTCAGCAATAACCTCTTTTTTTTAATATAATCTGACCAAAATCATATATCCTTTCCTGAATCTCAAACATTTCATCTATCCTCACATTGGTGCTTTCAATCAATTTCCTCAATCTTAGATTAAAACATTTATAAGCTTTACTCTTAGTGGAATAACCAAGAAATATTCCTTCATCACTTCTAGCATCAAACTTTCCTATCTCATCATCTCTCTTGATATAGAATTTACTTCCAAATATTCTAAAATATTTCACAGTAGGTGTATGATTAAACCATAATTCATAAGGATTTTTTTTTGTACCTTCTCTGATCTGAATTTTGTTTAGTGTGTACACAGCATTCCCAACTACTTCTCTCCAGTAAACATGTGACATATTTCCTTCCAACAACATAGTCCTTGCAGCATCTAATATAGTTTTGTTTCTTCACTCTGCTATCTCGTTCTATTGTGGAGTTCTAGGGGCTGAAGTCTATCTGTGTATTCCATTTTCTTAACAGTATGCATTAAACAATTCTTATGTAATCTCTCTTCCTATGTCTGATCTCAAACACTTCAAATTTAAATCAGATTCATTC
The DNA here is from genome assembly GCA_018584345.1 of Thuja plicata. NCBI lineage: Eukaryota > Viridiplantae > Streptophyta > Pinopsida > Cupressales > Cupressaceae > Thuja > Thuja plicata. The sequence continues at coordinate 778,018 of MU223062.1, read as the reverse complement.
TCAAATTTTTATTTGAATAACTTGAACTTTTTAAATGCTTCAGATCTCTCTCTTAAATATGTAATCCACATCATTCTATAAAATTCATCAACAAATAGTATAAAGTACCTTTCACCATAGTATGATCTTGTTCATGTAGGACCACATAGATCTATATGTACCAGATCCAACTTCGCTTTAACTGAATAAGATTTTCTTTTGAAAGTGCTTCTAGTCTGCTTCCCCATAACACATTCTCTACACATAGTGTTAGATGGCTTTACAATCTTAGGTAGATCTCTTACTACATTAGTTGTACTTTCCTTCACAATGTTATCAAAGTTAACATGACAAAATCTTTTGTGCCATAACCAACTATTATCAACCTTCACAATAAAACAAGAAGCTTTAGATGTGTTCAATTCAAATACATTACCTCTAGATTTAGTACCAGATGCAATCAGGTCTCCTATTTTACTTTTTATAGAACATTTCCCATTGATGAAGTTCAATTGATAACCCTTGTCCACTAGCTGTCCAACACTCAATAAATTATGCTTAAGTTCATCAACAAGTAATACATTGTAAGTGTTAGTCTTTCCATCCAAAGAGATAGATCCAACTCCAATAATAAGTTTAAGAGTATTGTCACCAAATCTAACAACACCTCCATCATGTCTTTTCAAACTCACAAACTTGTTTTTATATCCATTCATATGATGTGAACAACCACTGTCTATAACCCATTTAGATTTATTTTCAACTCAAGATACTAAAGTTTTTTCCAGATGCATAGGTACATCATCCTTAATAGAAATGAATCCAATTTCATCATAGTCACCATCATCATCATCTAATATACCCTCACTAGCATAATAACATTCCTTGTCTTTTGAATATTTAGACTTCAAAAACTTAGGTTTGTGCTTTGGAACTCTTGTAGGACATCTTAATGCAAAATGACCAATCTTGTTACATGAAAAATAATTCAAAGGTAATTTTCCTTCAAATTTACCCTTACCTCTCTTTTTTCTTCTAGCAATCAGTGCCACAACTTCATCTAGCTTTCCTTCTTCCTCCTGTATTTTTTCCCATTCATTAGCATAAGCTCCAAGATTTTCTCTTAGGTCACCACTGCTAGTGCTTGCAATTCTAGGTAAGGTCTTTTTGTTCTTGTGCATGGTTTCCTTGAATGCTGACTCAATTTTAGGTAAAGTGTCTCCCAATTCTATGGCCTCAAATGTAGTTAGCTTTCCAATCAACATTTCTCTAGTGAAGTTTGGTGTCAAAGTTATAGTTTCCTCTATGGATTGTACTTTCATTCTCTAAATAGTTGTCAAAGATCTAAGTATCTTTGCAATCACTTCTTCCTCACTGTAAGTTCCTCCAGAGTTTATAATGCCAGTAACCACTTCAATACTTATTTGTGCATATGCCCTAATGTTCTCATCTTTTTTCATCTTCAGTGATTCCATCTTTATTTTCCAGTTCTATAACTTTGCTTTCTTTGTAAACTTGTCTCCAACATATCATGCTTCCAATCTTGTCTAGATCTCATGTACAGAGTCCAAGTCTTTTACTTCAGTGAATTCTCCTTTTGAAAGAGCGCTGATCAAAGATTCCCTTGCAACCATATTGCATGAAAAAATCTTCTTCTAATCTTCAGAAGCCTTTTCTAACTCATCCTCAGTAGCTATCTTTTCATTCTTATTTGTGATCATCCAGTAATCAATTCCCAAACATAGAAAATGTGTTCTCATCTTGTTCTTCCAACTGTCAAAGTTTTTGGGATCAAACTTTAGACTATCCTTGCTATAGTAAGTCATCTTCAGGATCACCTCAAGTTGTTAAAATTTCTCTCTAAGGACCAGTAGCTCTGATACCAATTGATAGGAATAATAGTCCACAAGACAACTGAGAGGGGGGATGAATCAGTTGTAGTATATATTATTAAAATTTAAACTTTATAAACCATACCAGCAAAAGTAAATGATAACACAGTAAATGCCAACACCATAACACAATATTTGTTGTCAAGGAAACCCTGTTAAAGGTAAAACCCCGGTCGGAATTAACACCCACAAATATTGTACAGAGAGTATAGTATTCCTGTTAAAATATATTAGCCATGTTAGGAGCTTATTACAACATTATAGTATAGAGTCCCTGTTAGGAGTCAAAGAAAATAGTAGGATCACTACCAAGGCACACTTCCCAAAGAAGGTTAAATACACCCTCAAGGATTTAAAATATTAATCAAGTGTGTAACTCTAATACACAATCAAGTGAATTGTCTGATAGCAACTGTCTTTGCTTGGTCAGTTCCAATGAAGTAAAACAATCATCAACTCTGCTCTATATCTAGCAGTCAACAAGCTTCACAGCTTCGCAACTTCCACGATTCTCTTTCCTTTATTCTCTACTACATCTTCTCAATGTGAAAAGATCATTCATATATACCCTCTTACAATAATTCATTAGGTCGGCTAGTTAAGCTTTCCTAATACATAATTAAATAGGTCAGCCAATTAAGGCTTTCCATCATACAAATAATTATATAACTCCTTGCTAAGATACACATGTTACCTATAACAACTAAACATCAATTACAATCCATCACATATACTTCTAGATCCATAATCCATGCTCATAATTAATTCCACATGCTGCATGTCTGAAGTCAGCCAGTAAATAGGTCTTCTCCAGAATACATGCCACAACTGATGTCACCAGTAAAAAAACAACAATCAAACTCAACCCATTACTCTAACATATGTTGGTTGTCCATTAGTAATCTTGCATCATCTCAAATATCTTCACCAAAAAGATATACCAAAAACAAAGAGATCTTCTCTGTCCAGAATCACGGTTACAGTCCAGAAAACTAGTCTTCACCAAATCAACTGTAATATCCACAATATGTAACATTAAGTCAAGAAACCTTAGGAATAAGGTCAATAGATATCCTTCTGCTAAAATTCAACTTCAATCATTCTGAATCATCCGTACACTTCTTCCACTTAGGTATCCAGTCTGTCTTCTCCATAGAAATATATGTTGACATTAGTGACAAAACATGAATATCAACATCATGATCAGTAACCAAAACTAATATCATCCAACACCCTCACTAGTATCATTCATATTATTTTTACTTATTGCCACAGCAATATTCAACTTATCCTAAGTCACCCTAATAGTTTCCTTAAGTTTTTTGATTTTTTTGTTAATGGTCCTACTTGAGGTCACTGATTCCTTTAGCCGAAGACCAAGTACTATCCACAATGCTACCTCATTTATAAACCAAAGGCCATTTATTCTTTAAATAATTGATATCATAAATGACCCAATCAAATCATACCTCCTAATCCTACATGTAACTCTTCACCCTAGTGTTAACAAAATAATTTTCCAAAATAGATGAACCTTTTTCTAGTGGGGTGTCCTTTCCCAGGTTCATTGAAGTCTCCCCATCCATCCCCTTTTGCTCATTGTCAACATTTTGTAAAACAAGGGACCTCTACCTAGAAGGCAGAAAATCTTTCAATAGTGGTCATTTTCATGATCTTAAAGGAAGGCTCAAAAATATTAACCTTTCCTTTCTACTTTGTCCCACCAGAAATAGCCTTCCCTTTAATTTTACCCTCATTAGGATCCAAGGAATCAGGAATGAATTGGATATTGAGGGTTGATAATCAGACTCCTCATCTTCTAAAGACACAACTTTCTTCCTTTGAGAGAAAGATATTTTAACACTACTAGGTTCAGAGGTTGCCTTTTAGCTAGGTTTGTAAATGTGAAAAACCTCATCATTATCAAAGTCAACATCTGCATGCTTTGAATTTGTGTCCCTATAACGAACTCTACATTTTTATTGAAATTAATTCTATTCTTTTGGGGCAATCTTTCCACATGAAGGGATTTGACATGTTCCATTATCAACAGAATAAGAACCTCATGAAGGACTGGGGCAGAGGATTTCTTCCTATGGGCTATAATACTATGATTGAGTGAAGAAATAAGATAAAATGGAATAAAAATGACCTTGTCATGGTGAAAATAGTTCAGAATGACAAAATAGTAGCTAAAAATACTCCCAAATTTCCCATCAAGAGTCAAGTTTCTCCTAATTACCTTCATGACATCTAGCCAAGGCTTAGGAAGGGAATGACTCTCAAAACCACTGTCTATGCTCTTGCATCGCTTCATTTATAGACTTCTTCCCCTGTAAAATTTGCTACCTTCAATAAGGGTGTTGGAGATTTTAGCGATGAGATCTTCATTTATAACTAGCTCCAACCTAGACACATGGAGAACACTATCCTTCCATACCTCCTTAAAGCCTTCAATGACAAGGGTAACGATGTCATGAAGTCTTTCCATATATCCATTAAGGCCTCCTGCAACAATAACACCCCCGACTGACTCCTTGTTATGTCATTTGTCATAAACAATCAGCTTTGTTCTATTTTTGTCCCCCTCATAGCTCTGTTATCAAAACCCTGAGAGACGAGCATAAATAAATACAAAAAATGATACAAAAAACATCTTTAAGGGGAATAAAGAGGCTAGCTTGCCTCCGTTTGCTCGCATGTATGTCGGCATCAGTACCAAGGGTTGAAATAACTCATCACCCATTTTCATAATTATGAAGGTGCAAACGCATACTCATTGAAATAAATTTAGTTATTATAGGTAATTTTAATATTTAATATTTTTTATTGGGTATAATTTATATTAATTTTACTTATTTTTGTTTCAAATTTCTTATGTACAACATTAGTAATCTACCTTGTGCATTGTGAAAACTAATTTTACTCCCTAGAAAATCAAATCTCCTATCGGCTCACTCTTGCATGCAGAAAAGCATGTGACTACAAGTATAATTTGGTGAAGGGTAGTTTTTCTTAATCCTTAAAGACTAATATATGTCATTTATTGTGTTCTATCAATTCTAAAAATTTATAGAAAATTATATTCCATAGTATTCTATAGCTTTTCTTCCATTGAATTATAATTTTTTTGATGTTTAACATAATAAATAATTGATTAAATTATAACTAGCTTGTTGTCTCTATTCCCATTTTTTATTTTCCCAAAATCTTGTATTTCTAAATTCTCTTGTAAAAATTTATTATTTTAATACTAAGGTAAGGGAGTTGAACACAAACTAAAGATTACTTCTTAAGTTTTATCCTACTAAATATTCCAAGTTGTTAGGGCTACTTTGATATAATAATTAAGTAATTTGAGATACTAATAGTATCATTTAAATTTTGATTTATTTTAAGGAAGTTAAGAACACATAGTATTGATTTAATTGAACTATGCAATTATACTATTTATGGATATTTCATTCAAGTTACATATGATTACATCTTTTGATCATTATGATGAACTATAACTGATTGAATGTTTGAAGATGTTAAGTTGATGATCATAGAGACATTAGAAATTTTATGCAAGATATAAAATCAGTTAATGTATTGTATTGTCATTGTTGTCAACTTGATATAATTTATATGGTCATGGAGATACTACCAAAGACTTCAAAGAATCAATGAATCAAAGGCTATGCTATCAGTAATGCATATAAGTCAAATATTCACAAAGTGACTGTATACACCGATGGACAGAGTAGAAGAGCAAAATCACAATTTTACTCGACGAGAAAATGCACAGCATTATTGATGATAAAAGTCACAGTGTTACCCGACAAGCAAAAGCATAGTGTAACCCAATAGACATAATTACAGTGTTTCCTGACGAATGGAGATCCTGAAGACAACTGAAGTCACACTGACGAAATAGTCAGTTGTCACTGCCCTTATCCCATAAGGATAGTAGGGGCCCAATCCTACTTTCCTTTAGAATGGGACTAACTAAAGTGTTGACCGACAGAACAGAGAGTTCAAAAATGACAAATACTTAGCTTTCAAGAGATAAAAATAGACTTAGCTAATACTTATCATTGTTTTGATCGACAAGATAAAGCAGGGGATAAGTAAAGGATTTCAAGATTTTTTTTCTAGTTGGAAAGAAGATCTCTATGAGATAACACTGGAGTTTTTCTTTAAATCTAATTGGCAGGAATTGTGGATCATGCCAAGATCAAGAAAGACAAGAAACGGTGAATCATATCTATAAAGAGATAACCTAATTCATTATGAAGGTGGTGAAGGGGAGTGAAGAAGAGAATAGATGCTGAAGAGATTCTGAAGAAGAAGAAAGTCCTCATTCAGACCTGATCAATCAAGCTAAGGAAAGAGATAAATTCTATAGACACTAATGAACAGTGAGACAACATCACAAAGAAGAATAGTGTAGAGAAAAGGTATTAAATTGATAAAAATGATCAGAAAGGTAATACACTTACAATAGATCTGAAAATCTGCAATTCAAGTTGTATATGTGAAAAGATCAATATAATGTTTTAGTTTAACCATTGAAGCATCAAGTCTCTTAATCGAGCAGGACTTAAAAGTCTTTTGTAATTGAGATACATCCCAAGGAGTATCAAAAAAATTTATCATACAAAGTAGCATTGGATATGCCTGATACATATTGACAGGCCAAGTGAGTGTTTGATCAAGGATGGTAGCATTATATGCCAGATACTAAGTGACAAACTATTCTTTAAATCCTCTAACAAGGTCACACCTAATAGTGTGTTTCTAACCTTTAACAGGGTTGGCTCTTAACTGAGCTCACTTTAGAAGAGTGAAAATTTGAGGTATTGGTTCCAGTGGTTTTTCCCTTAACAAGGTTTCCACGTTAGAAATTCATGTGTCATGTGTCTATGATTCATTACTTTATTGTTTTGAATTTCACATAATTCATTATGGATTGATCGGTATACACTAGCTATTTATTGTTTTTTGGTAAATAGAAAGATTTCTTATCAATAAACATACAAAAGAAGGTTTTACAAAGCATTCCAAAAAGTAGTAATTTGATATAAGTATTTCAAGGCATTCATCTTACAGGAATAGAGATAACTAGAGGTATAATTTGTGGTACTAAGTTTTAAAAGTTGATCTAAGGATTAATTTTTGAGGCCACTGATTCACCCCCCCCCCTCTTAGTTATTACTAACAATTGGTATCAGAGCTTGTGTGCTTAGAAAGGGAGTTTAAAATATCAAGCAAAAGATCACAAGATGAACAGACAAGATGTGCCCAAGTTGAACAAATCCAACTTTGCTTCATGGAAAAGTAGGATAAGATTCCATTTATCAGGTATTGGAAATGATGTTACTTAGTACTTAGATACTAAGTATGTGTTTCCCATAGGAGCACCCACAGTTGAACAAATGAGAGAGAAGCATGAGCACAACTGCATGATGATAGAGCTTTCTTCCTCACTCTCCGATGTTGAATTTGAAGATGTCAAAGTATGTACAACTGCAAAGAAGATGTGGGACAAATTGAAGCTTGTACATGGTGGTGATACAAATGTTCTGAGAGCCAAGGCAGAAAGCCTTAAAGGAAAGTTTGATGATCTCAGAATGAAAGAAGGTGAAAACATCACACAGTGCAGCACAAGAATCAAAGAGGTATTCAATTCAATCCGAGGAGTTGGAGGTGTACTAGATGAAGATACAGTGGTAAGTAAAATTCTAAGAACCTTACTGCCAACTTATGCTATTATAGTATCTACCATACAAGAAATGAGAGAAGTATCAAATAGCAATGTTACTCTAGACAGTTTGATTGGAAGACTGATTTCATTTGAGATGAACAACTTTGATAATAGTGTCTTACCAAACATAGAGTCTGCATTCAAATCTTCATTGAGAATAAGTAAATCAAGACATAAACACACTATGAGAGAAGACAGTGATAGTGAAAGTGAAGAAGAAGATCTTGATGAAATTGAAGCACTAATGGCTAGAAGAATGCAGAGAGGCAAAGGTAAATACAAAGGTAAATTACCACTTGTGTGTTTAAATTGTAAATATATTGGACACTTTCCTGCAAGATGTCCTAACAAGAGAAAAGATGATAGAAGTAATGATAGTTTATTTGAAAATAATTATGACAGAGGTGATAACCGAGATTACAGAAGCAACCAAAAATCAAAAAGAAGAGATACCCGAGACTACAAGGACAAAGGAAAGAAGTCCAGTTACCTAGAAAAATGCAAAGATGAATATACTGACACTAAATCTGATGAAGACATAGAGATCGTGTTTATGGCTGTAAAAGATGATTCAGATGATGATGAAGAAAGGTATTTAGAATCTGCACTCATATCTAAAGTTAGTAAAAATGATGTCTAGATCATAGATAGTGGTTGCACTCACCATATCACTGGTGACAAACAAAATTTTGAGAATTTTGAATACTATAATATTCTACTCGGCTCAAAATGATGTAACTCGGCAACCTAAAACTTACTCGGCAATGTTGCTCTGCCTTGAATGTTTAGCTCAGCCATAGTGATAACCAACTAAAACTACCTAAGTAAATGACTAAGTGTGGGTCACTAATCATCAATAGAACTTAGGGATTAACAATCTTCCCTTTGATATTAGTGGAAAAAACACACTTATCATTACAATTCATTCCATCCAAAATATTGCCTAAGTACATACTGTACTCCCCCTAGGAATGTACATCATACTACATATAAAAAATTTCCAAAGTATAAATGCCTTCAAAAAAAAAAATTTACACATGGATACCTATTCTAATCTCCTTTATGTTGAATCCTTGTCAGTTCTATCAGTTTCCCCCTTATTTTTGTCACTGATAGCTGGTGGGGTCAAGTTATACTTGTCCAAAAAATATTTATGAAGTTGTAAGGTAGTCTCAAATGTAGAGTCCCAACTATCCTTGACAAACTTCATAACCTCCATTTTCACTTCTAGCTCGGCAGCTAGACTTACTAAGATTTTTGTAGTTGAGAGATGAGAGTCTCTCTTAATCAATTCATTTGTAGATAAAATTTCTTTCTGAATGACATCTAGATGAGGTATCAGACTTGTCAGAATAGTAGTCAACTTGGTCCTAATCTGACCATCTTCAACCATGAGCTCGGCTATCCTCCTTTGTGCATAAGTCAGCCTGTTAAAATGTAAGGAGCTAGTACTAGCATCCATACTTAGTGAACTTCTGGTTGACTTTAGGTTCAGTTGCAATTTCTCTAAAGCCAGTTGATTATCCTTTGTGAATAATTCCACATCAGATAAACTCTTATACAATGAATAGACATTTGTTGCAACTCCTAAAATTTCTACCAGAAAAGAGAGTTCAACTTGTTGTACTGCAATCTCTCCTGAGATTTTTGCAAGTACCTTGTTCTCAAATTTTCTCTTGAACCATTGCAACAGTTTCTCATTGGCTTCAATATTGTCATCATTTACCTTTTGCACAATGTGAACTAACTATTCAAGAATAGGGGCTTGAGGGTTCTCATCTTCCATGTCAAAAGCCTTTACAAATATGTCTTTTATGTCATGTAGCACTTGCTTTTTCTTTTGCTCCCTTTTCAGTTCCTTCTGTCTTTTCTTCCTCTTAAGTAACTCCTGAAGAATCTCAATCTGTTCATAAGATAAAACATTGGGATCCCATGGTGGAGTCACAATAACTTCATCTAATGTGACATCTATAATTGGATACTTCTTCCTCATAACTTTCCTCCTCTTGAATTCAGGTGAACTACTTCTCGGCTTAGTTTCTACAATACCTTTTCCAAATTCAGTAGTTGACACCATTTCATCCTTTAGCTTAGTCAAAATTACCTGTTGGTCAGGCATACTTCCTATCTTAGTTCCAGTGGGAGTTGATGATGTAGAGTGTGGTAGATCAACCAACACTTGCACTTCCTCTTGTTCTCTAGGCTCACTGTTAGTATATTTTATCTCCTCACTACTATCTAGCACTAATTTTAAAACCTCTAAAATAGGTGAATGTTGTACAATTACCTCTTGTTCAATTGTTTTCTCCTTTTCTACTACTTCTTGAGCATCCTTATCCTTAGGTTCCTCTTGAGTTTGCTCTGCATCTTCCTCTGTACCCTTTTCTTCTTTAGCTTTAGTTGCCTTGATAGGTGAATCAATAGTTGAGTCCCTTGGCTCATCCTAACCCTCGACATCCAGATTGCTAGAGTCATCAATTGTCACATTAATTGGACTGTCAATAGTTAGATCAACAGTGTTAGCTATCTCAGATTGATCTTGTGCATCTGTTCCAGTCTTCTCAAGCTCACTTTAAATGTGAACTATTTATATCAGTGATACAGGGGTGGATTCAGTTTCCTTATCCTTCGGCTTAGATGCTCCTTCATCAGTTCTCTTTTGTTTTGAAACAATTAATCCAAAAAATTCCTTCCAAATTCTAGTACTCTATTGTACTATCCGGTCAATATCATTCTTCAAGATAGAATAACCTCTCTATTTAGGTAAAAATTTGTGCTTATACTCTTCAACAAATTTTGCTCTCTGTTTCTTGGTTAGCTCAAGAATGACTTGAGCTAATGTGCCTTCCCTAATTTTGTCTCTCAGTTGTGAGTGCAAATTCCCACTTGCCAGATAGAAATTCATACAACTCACTCAGCACATTTTTTCCTATTGTTGTAGGGGTTGATTTGAAATTACACATCATGTCTAGGAGAGCTCCCTGAACCTTATGTTTGTCTCATACCTTCAATTTTTCATACCTTATAAACTTAAAACCAGATAACGCTGTAGAATTTCTCAAGTTTCCACATACCTCATTAATATCTATGGGTTTCTTGAATGGTGCTATTGGTATGTTGCTAGGTTCATCAGTTTATATCATGTCCTTGTCACTTTCTAGATCCAAATGCAATTTTCTTCTTGGTCTCTTAACTTGTAGGCTCGACACAGCCTTTGTTGCTAATTTAGTACTCAGTCTAGAACTACTTTCTCCAATCTTCTTTGCATACACTTTTCTCTTTTCTACTAGTGATGTGGTAGCAGATTCCCTTGTCCTTGGATGATTTGCAATGGGAGGGGTAACTCTAGGTTTTGCTTTACTCGGCTTTGTTACCTTTTCTACTATTGGCCTCTTCCCTTTTGCCTTAGCAGTAACCTCTTCCTCATCTTCACTGACTTCTACTTCTTGTTCCTTGGATACATCTTCTCCTTGTCCAATAGATATGTCTAGAGCTGGATCCTTTAGCTCCTCATCACTCGGCAAGCCAACCATCTTTTTCAAAATTTTCACAATCTTATTCCTTTTTCTTTCCATGGTTCTTGCCTTAAGATTCATCGAAAACTTTGTCTTGGCTTCGTCAAAATTTTTGAATCTTTTAGCTTTAGTATCAATCTCCTCTGCTAGGAGTGCTGTGATAGCTGTTGATGCTTCATCAATATTAACTTCATAGGGAAATGTCTCCAGCCATGATACCCTAGGTGTCATAGCCTAAATATATGTGTAGTCTATATCCACTAAGAAACATATCTCATGATAATGCTTCTCCACAAGTGAATTGGGAATTATGGTTCTCAACCTCATTCTCTTTTTGAATTTCACAAAATAATTTCCCATAATACCATTGAAATTGCTGCCTAATTTCTGAATACATTCACTAATCTATAAATTGATGGGTCTGTCCTTCTTCCAGACAATATTTCCTAGTGTAGGAAATGACTTCTGTACATAGAAGAATATCCATATTAACAAAGAACCAAACTTACATGATGAGATTTTGGCTTTCCTGATTGATAGTAAGTTCTGGGCTAGTTGTGTCAACTGCAACTCGGCAAGGTCACATGTGTGATTCTTTTTTACTATCTTCCATGCTTGGTCCATGGCTGTACAGGGAACACTATCTAGTTGGCTTGACTAATAGAACTTGTGAGCAATCACACTCACTCCAAAATCAAGTTCCAAGTCTATAATTGTAGAGATAGTCATTCATCTATTGTTCCAAACATCTCTAGTGTTAGCTGCTATCTCTTCTTTACTTTGGTCTCTCATAGTCCATTTTCCACTGATAAAAGGAAACCCAGTAACTCGCCGGATAATATCTTTTGTGATCTTTACTGGTCCATTGTCCAGCCACATATGCATATTATGAACTTAGCTTAGGATAACCTTAATCCATTCATCCTTGAATTCTGTCAAAAAATCTAGGGCACGAGTTAACCCTTTGTCGACTAAATGTTTGAATTCATCTTTCAGAATTTCATTCTCACACAACTTATCATAGGAATTTCTCAATTCGTTTTTGCCCACTGATGAAGGGGACTCCCCTTAATACCACAAGTACACGACAGAAACAAAGAGAAACAACAGAAATTTGCAAGAACATAAAATTGGCTTCTTATTGGCTCCACAAATGTGGAATTACAAACTTCAGAATTACAATATCAAAAGCCACATGGGCATCCCTTACAATAATTTGTAGGACAAAGCCTCAAATAACCACCCAGAACTGCCCTAGAAAACACTGCGGGCCTTCCTTAAATAGGCAATTTTCCACTGCCCAAGAAGGTTCTAGAAATCTAGTCATTAAGGCCGACTACCCTTAGCATTTAATTATTTTTCACTTTTATTACAAAAGGGTCGGCTTTAAATATTTACAAAACATGAGATTAGGTAGCCCAACTTCTGGAAG
>MU223062.1:744638-760096 GCA_018584345.1 Thuja plicata | reverse complement strand
AATTATTTTTCACTTTTATTACAAAAGGGTCGGCTTTAAATATTTACAAAACATGAGATTAGGTAGCCCAACTTCCGGAAGCCATAACTTTTGAACCGTAGCTCCATTTGGCTATTATAACCACTTTTCAAAAAGGGGAGATTGTGATCTACAGTGCCTAACTTGCAAAGCACTAGTCAACCAGGGGTTCAACCTCAATCCGGAGCTTCTAAGGTCCTGAAAATTAAGCTCAAAGGTTTTGCACCCTAAAACTTCAACAGTAAATCCTTAATAACTTCGTCAATATAGATGATCTGGCAATGAAATTCAACTGGCTTTCTTATATGACTAAGATGAACCTTCACCTAGAAAATTAGAACATTCTGAGTTCAAACAACCAACTTACTAAAAATAGTAAGTTTCCAAAAATAGCAGCTTTGTACAAAATAGCCCTTATTGAATAGAAAAACACATATTTTTGGTTGATGCAAGATTGTCCTTACACCTAGGATGCTCTTGCATCACCCACTTTGCTAACCATGTAACAAAATCTTACATCGTGAATCATAAGTACCTTTGGCGGGATCGATGAGAGGGCTCCATTCAGATCACTCATAATTACACTTTCTAGAATGGCGTGAAAGTTTGGTGGTGTGCATGCATCACTCCTTACTAGCTTAATTTGATTCAGATCCTCCTCCATTCCCTTGACTAGTGTGGAAGAGCTTACAGCCATAATCTCTTGAAGTTAGGGTTCCAAAATGAAGAATAGAGTACCTCGGCAAGAAATCACTTCACACTATTTAACTTAGGGTTGCTGATGGCACGCTGATGAAAATTATCAAAACAAACTTCGCTAAGATAAAATCTACAATTTCTTCGATTGCTCTGTAAATGATAAAAATCACAAGGTAAAAGTGAATATTAAATCGTTTGTCCTTATATATACTCGAAAGGTCAAGGTAGGTAGGCATTAAATATTCTGCCCGATAGGTTAGTGCAAGCCAGCTGTCATTGGCCGACTAACACAACTTGCATACCACTCAGATTACCACACTCAGCCATCACATGACTTACTTGGCCAACCAACTTGGCACCTATAGTGCAGATAACTCTTCTTAGTACTTGTCACAAATATGTCCTGGTACATCTTATCATATGAAGATATGGACTTCGGCACATTTACATATTAGGAACTGATGTAAGATTTAAAATTTGAATGTAGTTCCTTACATACCTCTATTGCTCAGTTGGAGATGGTGTGATCACCTAATCCATTGGATTGTGTGACCTCGGCTTCAGTGGATTCATTGCTACTAGGCTCTATTTTCCTTACCCATGTCCGGTTCATCTGTTCTCTCACTTCTTCAATAGTAGTAGGAAATATTTTCCTACACTCTCTCTTAGTGTGACCTATCTTCAAACAACTAAAATAGACTAAGCTTCCATTCATCCAACTCTTAGATTTCCCTCTGACATGTGTTTTTAAGCAATCTTCAGGTGCATGTCCATATTCTTCACAGTAATGACAACTCTGTCTTGTATTATAATCCCAATTGTAAGTGTTGCCTCTCTTAGATGCTTTTGTTTTTGTCTTTGATGTCCATTTCTATTTAGCATTGGATCTATAGTCCTATGCCTTATGACCATGTTTCTGGCACTTGTAACAATAACCATTAAATCTTGGTTTGGGGGGTGCATCACTTGCTTCAGCCCAACATTCATGTGCTTTATGTCCAAATCTCTTGCAATTAAAACAGTAACCATTAAACTTAGATTTAGGATTGGAATTACCTTTCTTGCTTCGGAAAATGTTTTTTGTATGACCTAGTTTTCCACAGTGGTGGCAAACATGCTTGTTTTTCTTTGTCTTTGCATTCCTCCTTTCACCATTCTTATATGATTCTCCTTTCTCAGCAGATGTCTTTGGTTCCGTGTGACCTAATCTAAAAGAATCTTTTGACCTTCTTGATGCTTCCATCAGAGTCTCAAAATGAGTCAAAGATTCATTAGGTTTATTCAACCTTACATTAATTTCCTTCTCAGATTTCAAATCATCTTTCAATTGATTGTTCTCAGATCTTAGATTTATCATTTCCATATCTTTCCTACTAATCTCCTGATTTGCAAGTAGAAGTTGATTTTCCATGTCAACCTGATTGATTTTCATCATCTACACATCATGTGTCCTTTCATCAAGTCTAACAGATATCACTCTTTTGTCTTCTTCTACCATAGTTTTGTCATCTTCAGCTTTCTTCTTTTGTTCCAATACTTCACATAGTCTTACGGTCTACATTTCTTGTTCTCTTTTCAAGTTTCTAACTTCTTCACTTAGTGCATTGTTCTTTTCCAGTAGATCTGCAATTCCTGCATCGCTCTCAGTAGAATCTTCATTCTAAAATAGGTTTGCAGTGTCATCTTCTTGGTAATGAGTATCATTCATTTGTTTGGCCAAATCTTTCTTGGCTCTCAATGATTTCTTCAATTCTTGTCCTGCTATCTCAAGCTGATGTAATGCTAGTTGGATCTCAATCTTCTGATTCTCAATGACTTTTCCCAACTTGCAAACCTCCATCTCAAGATCTGTACTCACAAGCTGATTGAAAGGTTTTGTAGGTGAACTGTGCTCTGATACCAATTGTTGGAAGTACAAGAATGGGAAAGAAAGATACTAAGAGGGGGGGGTGAATCAGATCTTAAAAACTTAACCACTTAAAATAGATTGATCCACATTCATACATATATGAAATTAAGCTAACATCATATAGCATCCATAACATCAAATATGTAACTCATAATACAGAATTTTGGTAACCCAGAAACCCAAATAGGTAAAACTGGGGTGGGGATGAAACCCACAAAATCTTCACTACTACAGCAATAAAGTGTGTCTGTTAGGGCTACAAAAGTTTGATTGCAATATGCAATCTACCTGGTTGAAGGTTTGTTATGTTAAGAACTAAAGATCATTACAATCTACCTTGTTAAAGAATTTCAACTTACAATAAAGTAAGCACTCAGCTAAGAGATTTGAAACAGTCTGTTAATGCCACTCTATTAAGAGATTTAACCTAATACACCTGTTAGAATGTTCCAAGTAGTGATCCTTCATTATGCACTCAGATGTTGATGACAGATCTTCTCTTTTCAATAACCTCTGTGATCTCTCAATCTGATATGTCTTTACTCTACTTATCATTGCTCTGTCATTCTGCTTGATCTAGGCTTCTTCTCAAAATGAATTTTTGTTCATATTTTATGAACACACAACCCTTCTCTATATATCTCTTGCTCTCACACACTCACTTTTAGGGTTAGAAGCCATCTTATTATATCTTTTTGGATCTGGCAGTGAGATCTAGATCAACGATCAAGATCTATTATTTATACCTCCAATGCATATTGATTTCTTGATTGGCTCCATGCCATGCATAGTATAAAACAATTAAATGCAAAATTAACTCAGTAGACAAATATTAAATGCGTACAAATGTCAGCTTAGATCTCATACAAGTTGGCCTCAACTGTTTACATCAAAGTTTGAATTAATTCTGACATGTATGCAAAAAATGTTCTGCTTGGCACAACACATCTCTGATGCTCAGCACTTAATATTCTACTTGGCTTGGCATGATGTAACTCGGCAACCTAAAACTTACTCAGCAATGTTTCTTGGCCTTGAATGTTTAGCTCAGCCATAGTGATAACCAACTAAAACTGCCTAAGTAAATGACTAAGTGTGGGTCACTAATCATCAATAGAACTTAGGGATTAATAGGAACACTGATGGCAACTGGATGTAAGATGACAAAGGAGGACAAGTCATCAGAGGTAAATTAGACTTTGTAAAGATTAATTATTGGAAAACTCATGTAAGTTGTACATATTAGACCAGATATTGCACATGCAGTAGGAATAATTGCAATATTTTCTGCTAATCCTAGAGAATCACATATGACTACTATGAAAAGAATCCTAAGATATCTGAATAATACTGAGGACTATGGCTTATGGTATAGAAGAGAAGGTAAATTTGAACTTAAGGTCTTTACCGATGCTGATTGGGCTTGAATCATTGATGACTGAAAGAGCACAACTGGAGGATCATTATTTATGGGTGACAGACTTGTCACATCGATCAGCAAGAAGCAAGGATGCATCTCTTAGTCTACTATAGAAGCATAGTATGTTGCTCCAGCTACAAACTACTCAAATATTACATGGATCAAACAGTTACTGGAAGGTATGCATATGAAAATTCTTGAACCAGTAATTATCTATTGCAATAATACCAGTGTAATAAACATTTCCAAGAATCCAGTCATGCATGCTAAAAAAATAATATTTCCATCAAGTATCATTATTTGAGAGAACAAGTTCAAGAGAAAGAGGTGATACTTGAGTATGTGCAATCAAAAGAACAATTAGCTGATATCTTCACCAAGCCACTACCAAAGGATGAATTTGAGTACTTGAGAAAGAGACTAGGGGTCAAACCCTTGTCTACTAGTTAGTAAAATGACTAGAAAGTAGCATCAGCCTACACATTATTAGAATATCATTCATTTTGATGCAAGAAAAGAGATGGACTTCAAAGATAAATCTATACATAGAAAGGTATTTATCTACTCCGAGCACCAGAGTTGTTATATTGCTAATGGATTGGGAAATTCAAGGAGTATATTATGGATAGAAAGGATTTGTTTGGCATTAATGTCAAAGGGAGAGATTATATCCATTATCACCTTAGGGAGAGGTTATATCCATTAAGGAGAGATTATATCAGAAGATATTATATCCATCACATTATCCAAAGGGTGAGATGTAACTAGAAAGGGAGAGAATTGCTGACAAAAGAGAAAAATAGACATCAAAAGTAAGGAACAGTCAAAGGGAGAGATTTTGACACAAGAGGAGAACACATCACATTAGAAAAAGAAATATTTTACATCTATCCAATGAAGGGATTAAAGATAGAGAGAAAGCTACAAGAATCAAATATAAGCTTATATGATATTATTGAGAACCAGATATTTGTATCGGTTATAGTACATAAGATTGGTAGTTTGATGAACTTCAACTGTTATATTTCATATTGTATTAGTAGTAATATAATGTGATAATGTAGTGTGTTTCCATCAATGCCAAAAGGAGAGATTGATGAACTATGACTGATTGAATGTTTGAAGATGTTAAGTTGATGATCACAAAGACATAAGAAAGTTTATGCAAGACATTAAATCAGTTAATGTATTGTATTGTCATTGATGTCAACTTGATATAATCTATATGGTCATGGACATACTGCCAAAGACTTTAAAGAATCAATGAATCAAAGGCTATGCTATCAGTAATGCATATAAGTTAATTATTCACAAAGTGACTGTATACACTGATGGAGTGCACACCGACGGATAGAGTAAAAGAGAAAAGTCATAGTGTTACCCGACGAGCAGATGCACAACATTATTGATGAGGAAAGTCACAGTGTTTCCTGATGATAAAAAGTATAGTGTAACTTGATGGATATAATTACAGTGTTTCCCGACGGACATAGATCCCAAAGACAACTAAAGTCACATCGATGGAACAGTCAGTTGTCACCGACGATTAACTGAAGTGTTGACCGACAAAATAGAGAGTTCAGAAATGACAAAATACTTAGC
Source organism: Thuja plicata (assembly GCA_018584345.1). NCBI lineage: Eukaryota > Viridiplantae > Streptophyta > Pinopsida > Cupressales > Cupressaceae > Thuja > Thuja plicata. Next base: position 754,448 of record MU223062.1, on the reverse strand, counting down.
TGTAAAGAGATAAAAATAGACTTAACTGATACTTATCATTGTTTGATCAACAAGATAAAGCAAGGGATAAGTAAAGGATTTAAAGATGCTTTGTCCAGTTGGCAAGAAGATATCAACAAGATAAAACTAGATTTTTTCTTTAAATCTAATTGGTGGGAATTGTGGATCCCGCCAAGATCAAGAAAGCCAATAAATGGTGAATCATGTCTATAAAGAGACAACCTAATTCATTAAAAAGGTGGTGAAGGGGAGTGCATAAGAGAATTGGATAACAAATGAATAATTTTCTATAGCCAATATTTATAGAAGCGTCTAATAATGTTTTAGAATATTTTTTTCTCAATTAAAACATTTTATTTTATAACATATTTTTATCTCAAACATGGACCCAAGATTATCTATTAATGATATAACATTATTTAAAAAAACTATTTGGTGTTTTCTTTTAATAATGTGTTAGTAATAACTAAAAGGGGGGGTGAATCAGTAGCCTCAAACATTAATCCTTAGATCAACCCTTCAAACATAGTACCACAATTTATACCTCTAGTTATCTTTAGTTTTGTAATATGAATGCCTTGAAATAATTATATCAAATTAATACATGTCAAAATGCTTTGTAAAATCTTATTCTGTATGTTTACCGATAAGCAGTATTTCTATCTACGGTAAAATAGTAAATAACTTGTTATACCGATCAATCCAGAATGACTTATGTGAAATGAAAAATAATAAAGTAATGACTCATAGACAAATGAAACATGGATTTTTAATGTGGAAACCCTGTTAAGGGAAAAACCACTGGGACTGGTACCCCAAATTTTCACTCTTATAAAGTGAGATTGGTTAAGAACCAACCCTGTTAAAGGTTACAAACACACTGTTAGGTGTGACCTTGTTAGAGGATTTAAAGAATATTTTGTCACCTAGTATCTGGCATCTAATGCTACCATCCTTGATCAAACACTCACTTGGCTTGTCAATAGGTATCGGGCATATCCAATGCTACTTTTTATGATCAAACTTTTTGATACTCCTTGGGATGTATCTCAATTACAAAAGACTTTTAAGTCATGCTTGGTTAAGAGACTTGATGCTTCAATGATTAAAATGAAACAGTAAATTGATTTGTTCACATATACAACTTGAATTTCATATTTTTAGATCTATTGTAAGTGCATTACCTTTTTTATCAATATCATTAATTCAATACCTTTGATCCACATTGTTCTGCTCTGAGATGTTGTCTCACTATTCATCAGTGTCTACAAAATTTAACTCTTTCCTTAGCTTGATTGATGAGGTCTGAATGAAGACTTTCTTCTTCTTCAGAATCTCTTCAAAATTCTAGCACTTTTATGAGCATTACATAAAACTTAGTAATGCATACAAGAAAATGTTTCCTACTCTTAATTGATTTAATGATTTAGGTTCTTAAGTTTGATTTTTGAAAAAAATTATCAAAAGAGCTTAGTTGCATTTTCAATTCCATTTTAAGTTTTTCTTCACTTTGTTCCTTTGTGTTGACTAACTTGTTGGTGGAGCCGGAGTGGGAACTATCACCACTAGGTGAGTAATAAAAACAAGCATAAAAACCTTTAAAAAGTGCCTAGCCTTTGCTAGCTATAAAAGAGGTACTTTTTGAAACAAGATTTCTTTCCCTTAACTTGTGGAAATTCATTTATACTTAGATAATTAGGAAAAACCCTATTATTTTCCATCTTGAATAAAACATTAGGCATATGCTCTCAACTTTTTGAAGTTGATCAAAAAGCCAAACATGTTGAGTTTAGGGTGGTAGAAAGAAACGGAGGAAAACTAACCACACATTTCAAATATGCTCTCAACTTTTCAAAGTTGATCAAAAAGCCAAACATGTTGAGTTTAGGATGGTAGAAAGAAAGGGAGGAAAATTAACCACACATTTCAATTTCTAAGAACCTCCTTTTCAAGGTGTTGGTTGTATTTCTTGTTTTGGCAGTTTCCCTGGTTCCTTGTCCTGCTCTCTGTTTTCTGGTGTGATCGATTCAGCTATCTCTTGTTCATTATGCCCTTACCTCTGCCATGTTTTAGGTTTTCAAGTCTAAACCTTGCTCAAATTGTAAAAACCCTGAAAACCCTAGGCTATTCAAGTGTTAAATGATGAATTTTATAAACCCTAAGTCATGGCGTTCTATTTCGTTGTTTCTTTATTCGTTCCACTTAAGTCATGTGTTTCAAATCAAATTGCCTTGTCGTGATACCCCAAGAGAATATTCTAATTGTCTTCCTGACTCCGTGTTTTCCTTGTGTCGCGTGGTCTCGTTTAAGTTCAGCATATTCCTTTGGCTTTACGAGACATAGCGATTCCTTTCATGTCGGGTAGTCGCAGGATAACCATGTCATAAAGCCTTATAAAGATGGGACCCACTGCTTAGTTAGGTGATTGTAGGAGATTTTTAACAGTTATCAAAGTGTCTTCAGACTTCACGATTACTTCATGTCGCGTTATCGCCAAATCAAGCCAAAGCTAACAGTTAAGTCAGGCCTTCAGTCACGTGGTCTCGGAATAGAGCAGCGGTTAAGGGATTTTGACTTAGACTTCACGACTGACCGTTTGAAGTTTGCAGTAACACTTAGTCGGGGTGTCGCCAGAGCAAGATGATGACTCAGTTCTCCAGTATGCCGTAAGTGAACCAATGATCGAGTGGCATCTGTCGTAAGGTGGGTGGACGTTTAAAAGATCATCTCATGGTCGCCAGAAGGAGAAAGTGGATTCAGCGACAACGAGACTAAGGTGCTTTGCCTTCTGTCGCGATGTCTGGAAATTATTTAAGGGCATGTAAGAAACATTGAGCGGTTGAACGACTACCGTCAAATAAAAGAAGAAGAAGATCCAATGGTGGTCGCGAAGTCTGAAAAGAAAAGTGCCCCAAGAGAAAAGTCCTCCCGACTCGGCGACTAGGCATTGTCGCAAAGTCTTGAAATAGAAATTAAACACTCAACGACAGGGAGATAATTGAGAAAGTTAATGGTAACGGTTAGTCGCAAAGTCTCAGAAAGAATGGTGAGTTACTGTTAACTGTGTGCGACTATGATTTCAGTTATGTCGCGTGATCGCCAGATAATCACTTGGGTCAGCCAAAGTTAAGAAAACACATTGTCGCCAAGTCTTGAGATGGAACCATGGTTAGTGACAGAGGCCAGTGACAAAGAGACTTAATGCAGTCACGCAGTCGCCTGATTACAAGATCTAAAAAATGGCGGCAGTTTTTTGATGTGACAGTGTAAATCTCTCGGCAACCAATCACAGGCTTGTATTTTGATCACTATGCAAAAAGAGTAGCTGAGATGTAAGACAGATAACGAATCAGAGTGTGACATGTCAGCTCTCTTAAATTTTATATGATTATTCCAAGGATTCATATTTGAAAATTTGATTTCCTGTCAACCTCAGAAACTACGGCTAGGTTTTTGTTCAAGTTCACAGCATGTCAAATTTATGACAGAACTGATGTTTCTGAATTATGAGTTGTGTACTCTGAATGATGGCTATAAGGAGTTGATTGTGTATTCATTCTCATTCACTGTGCTTTCAGTTTTCAAATCCAAGTTGCTAAGTTTTCAAAAAGAGAGATATTATGCTCAGCTTGCAGTGTATCCAAAGTTGATCAGAGAGTTCTAAATTGCAGAAAATTGTGCACAAAGCAGTAAGTTGATCTCAAAAATAGATTTGTTTCAATATCGGTTAGAAAAAAGAGATTTAGGGTGTTGCAAGGATGAGTGGAGCTATGAGTGTTGCTTCAACAAGTGGAGGGAGTGGAGAGGAACAGAAAGGAAAAGCAATTTTCTCTGATGAGTTTCTCCGCCTCCTTCCTGGTTCAACGCAGAATAAGAAGGCCGATGCTAATGTTCTCCTAGATGAGTACAAGAACATTCGAGATGTTGTGACCCCGGGGACAACAAGTTTCTCTCTTTTCAATTATTTTTATAAAAACTCTGATAAGCCCATCCCAGTATCAAACCCTTGGACATGTGGTTTAGCTAGGTTACTTGTTCCTGATGTTTTATTAGATGTAGACCTATTTCTAGACCTAGCTAATCACTATGATGCCCTGACAAAGACCATCAAAAAGGATGATGGCACTGCCCTGCTAATATTAAACAGGAACTCATTCATGCAAGCCTTTGGCTTATTCAGCACCATGTCTACTAAAATTGACATGACAAAGTAGGAGAAGAGGTATAGTTCCAAGCCTGGTATTGCAAAAGGCTTATTGCAGAAACATATGTTAAAAGAATTGAAAAACTACTTAGGTCCTATGGCTGAGCCAAATCTATATTATTATAAGGATCTACACTTCTACATTAAGTATAACGCTTATGCCCTATGTAGAGTGCTAGGGATAGATGGAGATGCAGATAAAATCAATCCTGGCATCTTAATGATGGTACTAGACTTGCAAGAGGTGAATTCAAGCACCAGCTATGATTACATACAGCATATAATTGATGAAATGCATGAGGTTTTGTTGCAACCCAGAAAAGATGAAAAAACCCCAAGGAGAAGGAGCCTAAATTTTTGCATTATTCAGTCCTAATGCACCTTCTCTTATACTTCAATTTTGTAATCATGGATGTGCATAACTTATCTCCTCCGAGATTCTATCAGACAACACCAAATCCTATCCAGTTTTGGGTCAGGGTTTGAAATTATAATTCTAGGGAGTGTGACTACTGTGCCTTCCAGAATTGGATTGTGTATCCAATTGTGCAGAGTTTGGGGACAAGCAGGACTAGGGTCCCATTGAAGATCATACAAGTGCTCAAGCCCTGTGAGTATTTAGATAATTGGCCTGGAAATCATAACTGGGGTGATTTCTTCTTGGAGAAGAATTTCACCATTATCAGGGCATATGGGTGTATTCACCCACCTCATTTGTTACCATATCATGTGTTTGCAAGAGTAGCTGCTATGGAATTCATTTGGCAGCTGATGTTAACAGATAATGAGCACTTTGCACCACACAAAAAGGGGACTATAACCCCTAGGCAATTCAAAATTTCCAATTTTACAATTGGCAAGAATGCTATTGATGAAATGGGTCAATGGTTGAAGAAGTACAGAATGGGGGCAGCCCCTTATAGGTACATTGACCCAGAGGGCTTCATGGCAGGGGTTAGGAAACTGTATACTCCTACTATCCCTAATACCAATGTTCACTGTGAGTGCATAGAAGAAGATTCAACAAGGAACATCTTGGATGGAGATGACATTCATATGAGAAGACTGAGAATCCAGGAGTTACTAAAACTGCAGACACAGATAAAAAGAAATGGGTTGTCCTTTGGGGGTTTTTACCCTGATCTCCCATATTTTGATAGGATTAAGGCTATGATAGATAACTATTATGTGCTTGTAGAGAAACTGGATACAGTCCTGGACAAGAAAGGTGCTCATTCACCTGAACACTCAGAATCAGAATATGAGAGTGGTGATGATAGTGATTATGCATGTCCTCCCATGAATACTCCACCACAACAAGCCTCGGAGCAAGAAATGGCTGAGATTCCACAGTTGCAGGGAGCAGAAAGACACATTATAGATCTGACAGTTGCTACCCAGCCTGATGATATAGAGGAGCCTGCTGCAAAGAGGTAGAAATTGGAGTTAGGGCAACCTTCAGTGGAAGGACAAAGTAAGAAAAAGGACAAGGCTAAGGCCTTGGTACCTGGCACTAGATTATATGACCATAATCTAAGAAAAGCAATCAGAGAAGGCAAGAAGCAACAGCCTGACCTAGAAGATGAAGTTGAGATACCACTCAAGGCCTGTGTTGATGAAAGATTGCTTCATCAGCAAAAATTCCTAGATGATGACAGCTTTGTAAAAACAAAATAGTTTAAAGACTTCCTCAGATGGCACAAAACTGAGCAAATAAGATCGCAATTAACTGTGGATGGGAAAGAAACAATTACAAATGAAGCCCTAGTGGCCTTACAGAGTTATGATCCTGAGAATGAGGACATTTCACTCGAGGATGCCAGGAAAATGGTTCTGGGAAGTGGGATATTATTGGTTGAGGGATGGGATTTAGCATCTGCTTTCATTATAGACCAAATCAGGAAGCAGCCAGATCTTAAAATGGTTAGCGAAGTCCAGGTAGGAGACATGATAAAAGGATTTGGGTATAGCCCAAAATCTTAGGCTTTTGCAATATGGAGCTTAAGCCCAAAAGACCAGAAGCCCCAGTTAGTAAATATTCAAGAAAATATGGTGGGGAATATGATTGTGTGGTCTGTACAAAATACAGGGGACTTAGAAATCTCCCAAATTATGACACACTGGGCTCAATTGAATGAGGACAAGACAAAACAATTGTCTGAAAGGTATACTACTCTGTTGAAAAAAACAAGTACACTGTCTAAGGACAGAGACATGTGCCACATACAACTATACCAGAGGGATCAGTTGATCAAGAAATTGACAGATGAATTAGAAGCAAAGCCTGAGGTAGTGTATGTGTCTGCACAACCACCACCAATGCAGATTGAAGATAAGCCTAAGTTAGAAGAGGCTGTAGATAAAAAGGTGGATGAAGAAAAAGGAAATGCAATTGCTTTGAAGGCATTAAAAGGTATACTGCAACATAGGATTGAGGTTCTAAAAGACAAAACTGATGTTGTAGTCAATACATATAATAAGTTGCCAACTTTGCATACTGAGGTAATGGGGTACCTTGCCATTCTAAACCCTTACTTCACTAAATGGTCTTCTAGGGAAAATTTATTTGAGAAGTTGTCATCTTTGCAGTCCATAAGAGCAGATTTTCCTGAGATTGTAACTGAAGTGGGAGATGAGATCAAAAGAGTTAATATTTCTCTCTCATTCTTCAAAGGAAAATTGAACCAGATAGAGGTTAAATTGAGCCTCTTTTCAAATGATTTCAATAGGTTTATTCCTTCCTTAAAAGGAAATGATGACCAAGTAAAGGCTATAGATGCCTGGAAGAGTGAGTTTGACACCAAGATGCCTAGTGAAGAGGATTTTATTTTGGGAACTGATGTTGATATAGAGGGATTTAATAAAATATTAGATGAGGCCTTCAAGGCTGAGACTGATATCAACAAGTTCCTACTTGATGTCAAGAACATCACTGATGCTAGATGGGACAGGCAAAAGGTGCAGGTTCAGAGTACTCAGGACTTCAAGTGGCCATCAGATGACAAAGTAAAGGCTTGGGAAGTCATGACTACACCAAAGAAAAGGAAGCCTGTAGTTGAAGAAGAAATTTTGGATGATGAGTAAGGTGAACACTTGGCACTGCACTGTTCAAAGACAAGAGGGACAGTTATTACAAAAGGAGAATGTAGGTGAGTAGGCAAGCACAACTATTCAGACTCAACATAAATACTACCAGCTACCATCTAAAAATTTGATTGCAGTCGCTAGATCGGAAGAAGAACAAGAAATATTTGTTTATACCTTTTTGACTCAGTCCTTTCACTGCTTCTTCTCTCTCTTTCTTTTGTCTCTCTTGTAACTTTAGGGTTAGGTTTTTTATGACCATCCAAAGCTTGTTGCATCCTTAAGGGATTCCAAGATGGTCTAAAACCTATATATTTAGCAAAAGAGTTGTAATTGTTAAGGGTCTTTGATGTTGGAACATTTTGGAAAGGAGATAATATATCACAGAATTCAGATATTCTAGTTTCTGTCTATCTTTTGAAGCTGTATAATCTTTCATGTATGGAAAGTTGGATCATATAAATAATATAGGATGCAATTTTACTCTCCTCCATTGTTGTCTCTTTATTCTTTGTGTATGCTCTTCTATGTTAAGTTTACAAGGTATTCTGAAACATTCTGGTTATAAGGTAACTATTTGATTACTTGCAAGTTTCTTTTAAGGAAAGAACTAAGTTTTGTAAGTAGTTTCAAGTAGCATACTGCTTTGTTTAAGGATTTGATACAATAGTCTTGAGATGACAGGGTAATTTGTAAGGCAACTTATCCGAATTGCATGTGAGCTGTAAGGCAGTTTACTATATTTTGTTTCTATGAGATCTTATCTTATTTAACTCTATAGCCCAAAGGATAGGCCCTGGTTTAGAAAACAGTCTGATAATCTATCTTTGTCTAAGTTATTCCAAAATATCAAAACCAATTCAATCAAAAATACTTTGTTACTAAGAACAGATAAACTAAACTTGTTAAGGACCTATGTCAGCAGGACAGTGTCCATTTTAGTGATTTCTTGGAGAGTGAATCATTAGGTTATCCCTCCTATAAAGAAAAGGAAGAAGGATGAAAATCCTTGTATCATTGATTCTTGTTATGCTTATAACTATGGTTTGTATGGTTATATCTTGCATCTGGTTATGCTTGGTTATTTGTAAGGTGATTCATAAGTTGGTTTAACAAAAGATACATAGAAGATCAGTGGCCACATCAATACATACTGTGTAAACAGCAACCATAAGAGGTAAAACCTGCCTGAGTATATGTGGAGCTCAAAAAAAAAGAAGGACCTTATCCAGTCCTTAGCAATTAGGATTTTCTTGTCTCTGAATCAGTATTAGAAGGCATGGTATTCAAGTAGTCATTTCAAGCACTGTGGTTCATACAATAAAAATCCCTAACAAATTGACGAATCTACCGGGGAAAGTTATTTAAAAGATCATTTTTAAAGTTCCCCCAGAATCCGGTTGCAGACAAGTATTCATAAGTACCAGAGAAAGAGTTTGGCCCATCCGAGTCGCCTAACAAATTGGCGACTTTGCTGGGGATAAAGAGGTTGTAAAGTCTTGAAGGAATATTCAGAAATCCCTGGTGTTAAAGATCTAAAGGTTTACAAAATCCCAGTTGTTGTTGTCATTTTAACCCTTGATAGTTATTCATTCATCCCAATTTATTGGGTGGTGACTCTAAAAGGGAAATCTCTGAGATTAGTGCAAAATTAATAAATGTCTTACAGAATGAATTCTAGGTCAAGAGTAAGAACTGACCCAGAAAGGGTATTGAATGAAGGAATCCTATCGACCTCAAGAGTTGGAGCCTCTTGGAGAAAAAAGAAAAATCAGGTTGATATGGATGAAACTCCTGTAAAAGGTCAAGAAACAAATATCAGAAATAATAGGGATACTGTTCAGCACTCTCACGATGGAAATACTTCAAATTATGAGGAGGCTGTTGAAATAGTATTGGATACTCCCACAGTTACTTCTACTTCAAATGAAAGAGAAGAGATTACTACACCTAGTTCAGATTCAGAAGATGACCCTTCTAATATGCTGGACAATGAAGAGAAGTTTATTTTGAAGCAGCTTGCCCTAGTTCAACAAATGAAAAAGACTTCCTAAACACCAAACTATGAAAGAAACAGAAAAGTAAAGAAGTACCATTCACTCATAAAGATTCTATTTTGCAAATAAATAAAGGTAAATAGAAGATGGGTGAACATAGAGATCAAGAGCCTAAATTTCAAAATCCTATGGTTGAACAAATGACCAAACTAGAAATTGATTTAGAGAGATTAAGAATTGAAAAAGAAACTATGGAAAAAATGTTGGAAAAAGCCCAAATGGAAGTTGCTACAATTGAAATGAAAAAGAAGATAGACTTCTTACAATCTTCAAAGTATTCTTTTTCTGGACCAGAGAATAATACATCTTCTAGAGGAAAAGCTACTATGGCTAAAGATGATGATAGTTTTCAAAGGAAACCACTACATAATGAGAGGTACAAACAGTTTGATTTTGTTGGTATCCCTGGATACCCTAATGCCTTTCCTAAAGATGTGGGTGACATAGGAGAAAAGCTCCCAAAGT
>MU223062.1:685158-698097 GCA_018584345.1 Thuja plicata | reverse complement strand
AAAAAAGGAGAAAAAAGAGCAATAAACCCAAAAGGTGAAAACCTGGAAACAGACATTTTTTGTTCCCTTAGGTCTTTCCTATTTGCATTTGTACATATTGTTTTTTCACCATCTCATTTTGTACAAATCCTCATTTCATCCATCATTTGTGCATAGTCATAATAAATTCTTTCAGCTGCATTGTCACATACTAGGTTTCATTTGCCCAAGCTTTACACATGGTTTCACTTATCACTTGGGGGCAAATCATTGGTTTTTGGTAAAAATAGATTCAAAAGTGCTACATCTTGGTCACATGATAGAAGCAATTTTTAGAACTTCAGAGCAGAGATATTTTGGAACTTTTGAGGGATGTCATTGTTCAACCTAAAGAGTTTGATTGCATAACTTGATCCTTGAATTTCATTGACCTATTTTATCAGGATTAAAAATCAACAATACCCTAAATGATCAGAATATTTTGAATTCTTATTGAAAATCTTGATACATTGCAAAACACATGAAATTTTTGATGATTTTAATTGGCCTTTTTAAGGCATGTTATTTTTAGCTAATCGATGATGTTTCGACTATATTGGCGATGATGAAGACATGATGTTTTTCTTGACTTTTGTGTGACTGTTTTGAGGAAGATCCACCAACTTGTGTGAATTCCTCTAATGACACGGTCAGAAAAAAACCATCGAGGAAATTAATATAGGAAGGAGGGTTAACCTTTGTTTGTTTACGCAAAGGAAACCTTGGCTATTTAAATCTTCCATATCTTAATACCAAAATCCACTTGAAACATTGAATCCAATGAAACTGGTATTCATACTCCCATAGTTGGTCATTCAACTAGTGAGGGTTATATTGGTTCCTAAAGAGGTTACCAAATAAGATGAAAGTCATATTCATATTCTTATGGTCGCAGTGGCACCAGTAAGGATTTTATCGACTCCTAGTTCCACAATTCTCAATGATAAAAATATATCTCTTTTACATTTCTTTCACAAAAATCACTGAGAGTTAGTTGCATTGCATTTTTATGTTAGATTAATTGCATTATTTAGAGGATTTTTTTACAAGTTCAAAGGGGTTTAATCATTTTTAGAGTTACATCAATTCAATGGTTTCAAATCAATGATGTGAGATTATCTTTTACATCCATTCATTCATTAATCATTATTCATTATCTTTATACATCACAAGAAAATCAAAGAGAAGAAGTATTAAATCATTATTCATTTCCATCATTAAGATTGTATTTCATCAATAAAGTTGCATACATCAAAATCCAAAAAGATAGTTGCATTCATTTTACCATTACATTGCATAAACCATAGCATCATGATAAGATCAAAAAAATATAAAAGTAGTTACATAACTCATTTGCATCCATTTATCTATGTCATAAAATAAGACATTGCATCCATAGCATAAAGAAGAAAAGTAAATGCATCATAGAAATCATGTAGATCTACATATAAAGAAATATCATATCAACATCATAACAACATCAATGGGGAATCAAAGAGTTATCATAAATAAATGTCCATCATCAAAGAGTCCAACAAATTTGTATATCAAGATACATTGATAAAATGATCCATAATCAAAGTACTGATCAATAAATACAAATGATACATCAATGTCATATCAGAAGATCCAATCTCAGATCTATCTCATGACCTAGTAGGAGCACCTAATCCATCACCAGTAGCAACACCTGATCCGTCACTAGTACATATACCCCTTGTTGCATCTAGATCTGTGTCACCTGATCTATCCTGAGTAGTCAGTGGTGTCTGACTCATACTAGCAACATTCGGCAACTATACCATCGTAGTCATAAACTACTGTAACATGGTAGTAACCTGATCCATCTGCCTAGTCATAGAAGTCATCCCTACCTACAAATTCCTCACATCCTGTACTAGAACATCTACAACTAGAGGAATCTGAGGAGCCTGAGGTTCCTATGAAGCAAGAGGTACCTATGGGGCAACATGAACATGTGATGGAACAACCTGTGGATCTACCTGAGAAGGCACCTGTCTCTGTGGAGATGTTGGTCTCTGAGGAGGACCTTGTAAAGGAACCTGTAAGGGAATGTGTCTATCCAACTGAATCCATATATGTCTTTTCCTACTCTAATTTGTAGTTGGTCTGTGATGTGCCTATCTCCGTAGATGTACCTGTACATGTCTCTGTCTAGGATGACCAAATCCACCACCTCAAGCTCTCACATGACCACCTCACATTTGAGGTCCCATGGCTCTTTGTACCTGAGGAGCTCTCTATCTTCATGCTCTCCTCCTACCACCATCACCACCATCTCCACTATCATCATCAGAGGTATCATTTGCATCTGGAATAGGCTCCATAGGATCTATAAATCTCATAAACCTATGATGAGAGAACCACTCTCACTACTCCGTAGACACCCCGACATCAGAAACATGGTCCAACATGTCCCATCGAATGTATATCAACTGATCAATCTCTGTACAAGCAAACTGGTAATCCACCTATGCTCCCCACATAGATCTTTCTGCCTGAACTCGGGCGTATAAAGCCATACCCTGAGGCATGTCCTATACTCCATTGTACTACCTTGAAACTCTCCCAAAGTAGAATCTCTCTATCATAAGTGGTGACCAACTGATCATCCACCACCGTGAAAACATGTAGGGAAGCTCATAATCATCCTTCCACCATCCCTCGCAACCAAGGTAAGGTCTCCATATGACCTGATCAATATCATCAATGGTGCGGTGCCAATACTCCAATTTTCTAGATGATGATGGACAACAATCCCATCATAAAAAAATGCATACGGCCATCCTCAACCTCGCACTCGAGCTGCTATAGGTCTCATAATCAGGATATGCTCATAACTATAACAGAACTACACGCGCTGATATTGTTGCACTATCTCTATACACAACCTCATGCAATCATGATACAACTGTGCTAACATGCAGGATCCCCAATCAAATCTCCAAGGATGTGCAATCAAATCCTCCAAGATGCGACCCCATCAGACTGAGAATCCACGACCTCGTTAATCTGGCAGAATTAAACCACCAATCATTGCACCCAAGATCACTGGCAAAGTGGGAAATGAAGAAAACTAAGTCCATGTGATGATAACATCTCCAATAGTGTCATCTCCAAACACTCATTTGCACAAAATGTAATGCCCCGCCAGGAACCTAGGAGAACTTAACCTAAAACATTACACTAAGTTTACGGAATAATTTGTTTTCTTTAAATGTTTACAAACAATAATAATAATAATGTGGAAGCAACACAATAAAGTATATGACATACAAATAAGTACAACACAACATAGATAACATTTCTCAAGGTTTCCTTGACGTAGAATCACTTAAGAAAGATAATCTATGAATAAAAACTATAAAGAACTAACATAAAGGTTACATAATTTGAATCCAATAACATACATCTCATAATAAAGGATCACATATACATCTGATACCAAAGGTATACAACCTAATCAACATCCACTGCACAAGTCGTAGGGTATGTAATAATACAAGACAAAGCAATACAATACATCCTCCAAAGGATGATAACCAATATCCACATATGGTACAAGTATACAACTCATATAACTTAACCAGTCTCCAAAAGACTAAGAAGATGAAACTGCAACAAGCATCATCCAAGCATGAAGAAGAATCCATCAGAATCTCAATGGTAATAAGAATCACTACCACCCGAGCACGTGGAACCAAAGGTCCACTCCCACCGTGTTAAGGAGATAGTAACAGGCCCACACACATGGGTATACAACAAGAAGAAAAATATCAAGGTATACATGACATCATACTTAATGCATAGGAAGATCCTAAAAGTTCACTAAACTATCATAAGGAACTCTAACCAATACCAGAGGTAACCGATGCACGTAGCATAACCTAAGTTGTATATAGGGAAGTGTCATCACATAAGTCTACCCTTTAGTTAACCCTAGTAGTCCCTCTTGGATGCTAGCCCCCAAGTGACTCTATGTGGCTCAGTAATCCTTTCGTCAAGACAAGGAACCCTACTCTCCCATCCTAGCATATGATAAACTCAAGGCATGGGTAGAGGCTCAGTTATCTTATTATGACATTTTAGAAATCCTTAATGTTTCATATTTTTACTTATTAAGTAACTTGCCAATGAGATACCCTAGTAGCCGCTTAGGGCCATGGACCCATTGCAAGCCACTTCCCCTCTATACACTTAGTTAGCCTACCTAGGCTCATAATCAACACACATGAATATACATATTTTCAAATCACATCCTGCCCATTCAAGAGCACGTAGGTTTTCAAATAACCATACAATTAATAGTACCCCCATAAGACCATAAAATACCACATAACTAAATCAGGTTGGGTCTAAGTACTCAGGACCATGACATCATCACAAAACATGAACTGAGATCACATAAGATACCATGCATAAAGTACAACCCCAAAACCTCTAGATTTATGTCCTAAGGGTCATCTAACCCAACAGACACCCGAAAACAAGATAACATAAAATAATATATAATTCATTTCATCACGCACTCAAAAAACACCATGGCATAATAAATGCATATTCAGAATACATTAAATCAAACACACTGTTAACGTTGAGATGAACAAATTTATAACCCTAGCTATGCAAATTCATTTATCTTATAAAATTAATAACACAAATATAATTAAAAGTCCCAAAAGAACGCAATTAAAGCTCCTATAGGTTAATTTATAAATCCATCATATATAAATTATCCTATTAAAATAATTACTAAATTAACACTATAATTATAATAGTATGAAAACACCCATTAAAGTAATTGCCCAGTAAAATTAAAGTCTCTTTATATATATAAATATTAATGTCCAAATAATATTTTAATATAAAGATGATTTAAATAATTTTATAAATAAACTGAATATCAATTATTAAAATAACTAATAAAGTTCTCTTCCCAATAATTAACCATCATTTTTTAATAACAACTAAAAAACAATCTTCAAATTACATAAATTAATTCAAACTAATTTAACCAAACTAAATCTAAACTAAATTAAATTAAAAAGAATTTAAAATATTTAAAATTTTAACTTAAACAAAAATGAAATAACATATAAAATAAACTTAACTTTAAAAAAAAAAAAAACTAATAAAATAAACAATCAAAAACTAAATAACTAACTTTAAAAAAAAAACATTATTAAAATTTAAACTTTGTTAAAAAAATAACTTACACATATGCCTCGCATGAGGTAAGGCCACCACCAAGCACTTTAAACTTTTAAAAAAAAAATTAAAATTAAAAAACTTTATTTTTCTCCTTCTTTCAAATATAGTTCTTTGTTTATATATATATATATATATATATATATATATATATATATATATATATATTTATTTATTTATTTATTTATTTATTTATTTAATAACATCTTGTTTATTATAAAATATATGCTTTTTTATATTTATTTTTTTTCTGGTGATTTTAAAAAAAAAAAACCAAGACTATATTTTTTTTTAACAAAAACAAGAAGCTCCTTTATTTTTTTTTATTTAATTTTTTCTAACAATAATTAATAGCTCTCTTTTTTTCCTTCTTTTTAAGCATAAATCTAATAAGTCATATTTCTCATAATATAGGCTTTTTTTTCCAATAAACTAAAAATGAAATAAGAGGAATTTTTTTTCCTCCACTACATGCAAGATGATAAAAAAAAAGGAAGACTTAAATTTTTTTTAATATAATTTTTTTTTTTTTAAGAATAGTTTTCTTGTTTCCAAGCATGCAAATTTAACCCAATTTCTTGTTGTCTTTCAGGTTTGATCAGGGGTTTGGGCAAGGACATGATGAGGGTATGAAATTCATATTTCCATGGCAAGAAGCTACAGATCTGAGGGTGTTAAACAAGATTATCAACATTTATCAAATTTCTCTCAAATAATTCATCATCCTACAGATCTAAAACCCTAAGGCCCAAAATTGAAAAACTCATACATTACAATTGAAAACCCTAATGCCTTTTTTAATTTTGACACCCAAAAATGAAACCCTTTATGCCCACAAGCACAAATCTGACATGCAAGCTTGAAGGAAAATACAAATTGATACCAAGATCACATTTTCAATTCTAAATCAATGAATTACTAAATACCTCAAACAAGGAAGATCACACAAAGGGTCTTAGCTTTCAGATGCATGGAAGATAGGGATCTGAAAGCTAGAATTCAAAAGATGAAGACCCTACCTCAATAACAGATGAGAAACCACAATTTCCAAAATCCAAGCAAGAAAAATCTACAATTCCAAGCAAGAGAAACCACAATCCAAGCAAACTCTCTCAAAATCCCAATCACCTGATTTCTCCTTTTTCCTGATTGAACAACCTCCAAAAAGGCTTCCAATCCAAAGATATAAATATTCCAAGCAATTAGGTTTTGAAAAGTGAAAACTCTAAAGGGAATATAAATTATCTAATTATTAATTAAAATAATTCATTTATTTTCAATTTCACTTAAAGCATGCAAAACTCAACTTAGGAATATAAAAGCAAAGTGTTAAATTGAAAATGCATGAGAGATAATTTCAATTAAATAAATCAATTAACCATGCAACTTAAAGTAATATCTAATATTTCAACTATGCATAATTAATTACAATTAATTGAATTTAATATTTATTAAATCTTAATTATTTTAATCAAGACTTAATAATTAAATCAATTAATTAAATATAGGCATTTAATTAATATTTTATTATTAAATAGCCATATATTTCATATTCTAATGTTTTAACCTTATTATAGGTGCAATAATTAACATTAATATTTAGCGTAAATATTCATTAAATAAATCAAGCTAAAAGCATCATTAAATCACCTGAAACCCATCCAAATAAAAAATCAACTGAAACAGAAAACTAAGAGGTGGGTATTACACGAACTACCATCGTACACCTAATCGTAGTATACTCTCTCTCCTCGGGTAGGAATCCTCAACAATCTATATGCATCCTCAGGCGTGATAGTCATCTCGTCAAGGGGTAGATGGAAAGTATTATGGTCAAAGTGCCAACGCTCAACCATAGCTATAAGTAAACCTTGGTTTAGCTGAAAATGAGGAGATCAAGAAGGAATCCTAGCCCACAATGCTCAATAATCTATCTCTTTGGATCTGTCAGCTTGTCATCCAGATCAAATATCCAATGCATGACATTCTGTACATATAACTTACAGAAATGTGCCTACATTTTGCAAACAAAGTGAATTAAATATTAGCATCTTTATATCATTGGATCATTTCAAGTCAATCAAACACATCAAATCTATCCTTATTCTTTTTGAGCGCATCAACCTATTGTTCCTAACCTCTAGATCTTGAGAAGGGAGCAATACATTAGTTTTTCTATCCAATCTGATTGACACATCAAACATCCATTTATATGATTATTCTAACATCCTAAACACTTAGTAGCATTATTGAAACACATCTATCTATCTTGTAAATCAATCTGGTAATCTAGACAATCAATCAACAATAGTTTGTTCATCCTAAAATCAAGTTTTTCATCAATTTTTTAGCAGGCGTTACTTGGCTAAGTGTACGCGTCATTTTAAATACCACACTCACAAATGTGGACCACCATCGCTATCAATTTAACCAGGATCAGAGCAAAATCTCTATGGTAAAAAGTGAAAATGAATAGTAAATTTGGGTTTTTCAACCTATTTAAGCTATTTGATCTCATTTTGGAGAGATTTTTGACCCATTTGGACCTAATCTACATTTTCTACACACTGGGTCATGTTGTGACATCATCATCATCATTAATGTTTTTAAGAAATGAAAACAGCTTGGATCTTATTCTACATCATTTTCATCTTTTGCATCTAGACATCAATATGCTTTCATTTCTGAGGGGGCATAATCATATCATCAAATCAGGATTCTGCATGATATCTTACATCAAATCTAAGGCATTAAAAATTCAAAATTTTCAATGGGGCATTCTGCATCAGTTTCACATAAGGTTATGCATCTTTCAAATCAGGGATTTCGCATGAGTTTCTCATCAGGTTTTGCATCAAAGTTTCATATCAGGTTATCAATTCTCACATCAAGTTTTGCATCAATCAATCAGCATCGAAACAATGATCAGGACATCAAGTTTTATTTAAATCAACACGCTTATCACATCAATTCAAAGAGGGGCATTTTTAGACACCTAAAATTGACCAGGTGTTCTCTAATCAACCAAATTTGCATTTTTCACAAAATTGCTCCTAATCTCATCAAATTGCATCAAAATAGATCAAAATCATATCAAATGGACATTTATCAATCAAATTGCACAAAATCAATTTAAATCAAAAGATTAATTAATAATGACATCAAATAATCAAATATAACCCTAAAAGGGATAACCAAAATTATATAATTGATTTTAATCAATTAATTGTATAGTTTAAATCAAAAATCAAATTGAACCTATTCATCCCTACACGACTAATTTAATTAATTTATTGAATTGAATAATCCTAATATCTTTCAACATAAATTTGAGCAACCAATTGGAATTGAGAACACAAAGCACATGGATCACTCCTAAATTTGAATCTCAATCACTCATTTTGAACTTTGAATCTCAATCACTCAAATTTGTCTCTTTGTACCAACCTTTGAGACAATCATTTAAATTTTCCCCCCATTTGAAACCATTTGAAAGCCTCTCACTCAACCATGGCTTAACTATGATCAATTAACTTCACCCCCTCCACTTGGGAAAATCCTATAAATAGAAGCCATTTTGAGAGCATTAAGGATCCTAGAAATTTGAATGCAAATCATCAAACCTCTTATCATTTTCATAGCAATTTGAGCACTTTGAGAGATTATCATAGCATTTTTGCATCATGAAGATCATTTTGAGTGCATTTGGATATAATTTTATCATGATTTGAGAGAATTGAGCTAAATTTAGGCTTTTACCTTCATAAAATTCTTGTTCTATGACTTTCATTGATAGAGATTAAGGCTGAGATCATTATCAATATAATTAGATAGAGATCCATGAGATGCTTATTGATTTAATTGCAATTCTTATCTTAAATTTCTACTATTTTATCATAGAATTGTACTTAAATAAACTAATTTTATGAAGGTGTATTTTATTCACACACAGTGGTATTGAAAACCTAGGACACAAACTCAACATCCTCAGCAAAAAGGAGACAAGAGAAAGATAACATTGACAAGGTTCAAAAGACCTTCAACACTTTTAGTTCCACATAACTCAGGTGGGAAATACCTAATCTGCACACACATAACCTCTTTGTGACAAACAATAGCTTGAAAATGTATAATTGTGGAATAGATTTCAAACCTTTAGGTAACATGTACCAAATCTCATGCAATATCCCACTTGCATAGAGTATGTGTAAAAACTAGAACTATCCTAACTCTTATCAACATGAAAGGGAAATGATTTTCATTTATGATTTGATTAATGGATCCCAGAAACACCCCAGATCTCTCATAGACTAGTGCCTTATCCAATGGGAAACAGAGTCAAACATAACATTTCAAATAAGATTATGAATAAAGAAGACAACATAGTCTAATATGTCTAATGCCTTACATCAAACATACCCCAATTAATCAAGCTCTACTTGTGAATCCACATGTGTATTCAAACATGCAAATACCTACTTAAAGTATTTAACTCTCCCCTTGGAAGAGACCATGGAATAGACAATACATTAATCAGCATCCACTGAAAGACAAGTTTACATATCCTTGATGCCCCAACTCATACATATCTGAAGACAAATCCTAAATCATAGTCATCCTTTAAATGACTCCATTACAGATCAACAATGGGAAAAACTAAAACACCCTTGATGCCTTAGTCTCTATGATTCAGAAATCAAATGGAGACAACTTGATAACAAAACAACAGCACTAAAATTTCATTCATAAAACTCTCTTACAATGATGTCCTTCTCTAGGACCAGAAAGAAAATAAGAACACCCTATATGAAGAGAAAAGGAAGAAATATTTATAGAAGAACCACACTTGGAACCTACTCTGAATTCTTGCAGAGAAATGGGAACCCTTACAATAGAGAAAAGAAAGATACATATAGAAGAAGAAAACCCTAGAATTCATATCTGATTGACATATGTCCTTCTTTTCAATTTAATTTATCTTATTTCCTCCACCGAATTGATCTTTCTTCAAAAGATCTGAAATACAATCTGATCTTAATATCCACTTTACTAAAAGCAATAACTCGGTCAATGAATATGGTGGAACCCATGTTGACAAAGTAATTTGTATCCATTCTTGTTTAGGGAAGTAATTGTCTACATATGCCTACTTGTCTTTTGTAGCTTCTATTTTCTATCATCCTTGTCTTATCAAAGTGTTATCATGTATTTTTCCACTTTCATATGTCTTAATGTTTAATTTTTTGAGATTCTCATTGTCTTAGAATCATTTTCTTAAGGTTCCTTTTCACTAAGGGAAATCTAGGAACCTGATCTTGTGACTTTCTCCCCTTAAAGACATAATGTAAATTAGTATTGAATATTCTTTTGAAGTCTTATAAGATGTTTTCATATAAATCCTAATGCAATTAAATGGAATTTTGCATATCTTACCATTGCATTATTAATCATTAATCCACATTGATGATAAAAGTAGTCAATTTACAAACATGACCTAAGAGGTAATATTTTGAAAGTAGATAATCATATCTTTGATTTAATGATGCTCTTCAATGTTTTAACTAGCAATCCATTAATAATTTAAAAAAGGTTAATCTTGGTTTAATTAAGCTTCCATGGATTTGAATTTTTATTACTTTCAAGACACAAGATGATATTGTTATCTATGATCATGATTTGAAGATTACAATGTGTTATAGTTTGATTGATAATAATGATGATAAATGATATTTCCTTTTTCACACATATGTTATGCCCTAAATCCTATAGAATGTCTAAGTTTGTCATTATTTTAATGGTGTGATAATAATATTGGAAAAGATGTTAGTAAGTATGTATATTTCTTTAAAATATATTATGCTTATGAACATGAAAGGAAATTTGAATAAACGGTGTTTTGGACAATGTTGTATAGAAAAGGTTAAAGATTATATTAAAACTATTTTAATCTTGAAAACATTCATAAAGTTATGTATAATCTTTAAGTATTTATATTCTTATTCTTTCTCCATGACATTAGTATATATTTATGATTTCTTTTATTAATTATCATGAACAAAATTTATATTGTTAGTGTGCATACTTATATGAATTTCATGCCATAAAGAAAGATAAAGTTTAAATGGTATGATTTTTGTTATTATTATTATTATTATTATTATTAAATCAAAACAAAGTTTTTATCAAAATGAAATAAAAAGTTAGTACAAAGAAAGAGTAACTAAAGACTAACTAACAAAAGTTATAATGCTTTGTATAAATATAAATAAAAGATTATATTATTGATTATGTTAATTTCAAATGCTTTATGATTATTTGAAATTATTTTTTTTATCTATTGATTATTAATGTTAAGATGGTTTTAAAGGTGGTGAACACGACATAGCCAGACAATCAAAATCCCTCAACATCGAACTAAATAGCTATCTGCAGATAAGTCGAAGAGATGACGACAAACACCATGGTTCCAGAAACCGCGCAGCAAAGAAGTCGACAGTATTGATACTATTATTGATTGGACTGGGTTATATAAGATAGTGAAAATCATCGACGCCATCATTTAGTTGATAAGAGATGACAGATAATAAAGGTGGTGAGCATAGCTTAATAAAGGATCCATACTCGTTGACATTGAGATAAGGGGTCACATGCAAATATGATGAATAGGGATTTCCAGGGAATACTGAAACGCCATAGCCGTTGTTAATAAAGATTTCATTTTGTGATCCTGCACCAACATAATGCATTGTTGAGTGTATCAACCCCCACGTATGATGTAGAGATCATGAATAACACTGCAGACTGATTACAAAACCGCAGAGAGTGAATAACCAACAGTTTTTATAAACCAAACGCCTCTTCAATGTTGTTGTCAACAACTAAATGACTAGCCCCGAGGAGATTTTATTCAACATTAATAAAATATGGTTGAAATGGCTGGTGGAGAGTATTTTATACAAATTTAATAATTTAAAACTTGTTAAGTCATATGAGCCGCGGCCGGTTATACAGTTCAAAGAATTATCATAATGCATATTAAAATTAATGACTGGAGACATGTTATTAAAGAGATCATCAAAAGGATTTTTGATAGTCATCAAATGAGGATGATCAAGCATTGAGTTATTATAATTCTGGATGAATTTTCATGGTTAAGGAGTAACTCTACAAGTCACAGCCACACACCATGCAGAGTCAAATCAACTTTCAATCCATAGAACATTATCGATATTGAAAATCTTATGGTCTCAATATTTATAAACTTGTCAAATTCTAAAGCACTGCAAAGGGATAGACACCAACATATGCAGGGATAGTAAATAGAACAATTGTAAGACATGGCGTTCAACCGCCATGGCACTTATTCATCATTAAAGTCATTGACTTTCCCACATGCATAGAAAATCTACATGCAAAATGACATCAAATATATGCTAGTAAGTAGCAACGGTGCTGGAAGGGAAGAGTATATCCAAAACACCTTTGCAATCTTCAACATACCAGCCATTGACTTCTAAATGCAACTGGGGAAGGTTTTTAAACAAACCAAATAGTTAAGAATGTTTTTAATGAAGAGAAGAGATTTGTATCTCAAATCAATGTAATTGATAGTATAGTCGGTTATAGATTAGTTTTTAGGGAAAGGGTGTGATGTTTCACACACCCTTTCAATTTCATATTTATATGGATTCA
>MU223062.1:649215-671891 GCA_018584345.1 Thuja plicata | reverse complement strand
GGTGTGGGTGTGAGGAGTAGAGGTGGTGGGCCTATGGTGAGCAGGCGAGTGAGTGGGGGGGTTGGTGGTTCTAGTCGGGTGGGTTTGTGGGCTATGTTGGAGGAGGGAATGGCAGAGGAGGGACCTTAGATTTTCAAGAGGGTACAGAGACAAACAGAGGATATTCCTTCTAAGAGAGGAGAGGGGAGAGGAGATAGGAGAGGAGGGGGATATGGAGATGGTGGAGGTTGGGTCAGTTTCCTCTTCCTCCAGGAGCAATAGCAATGATAACAACAATAGTGGGAGTGAGAGTAGTGAGGAAGAATCTTGTGTGGTCAAAGGTGAGGGTTTGAGAGGGACCAAATAGGTGGGTAAGATAGATGTGGCCATGGGTAGACAAGATGATGATCCATTGGAGGTGGAGAGTTTGACTCATGAGATTTTTGATTTATGGGTGAGATTAGTAGCCTCAGAGGCACGAGCTACATCTTTGGAGAGAAGTGTTACTGCTCTTGAGAGTTGGGTTACCACTGCAGATGACAAGGAGAGACAAGCTCATGCTAATGTAAGAGATTACTTGGATAGTGTTCAGGATCTGTCCTTAAGGGATGCCCATGATCATCTCTGGAGATCAGGTCATGAGGCCTAGTGGGAGATTGAGTAATGGTAGTGGCACTATGAGGGTGTTGTTCCCTCTATCTAGTGTGTTTCAAGATACAGTGCATCACAAAGATCTAGTAGAGCACAACGATCATAGAGTAGTGGTGCGGTTAGAGATCCTTTGCAGTAGCAGAGAGCAGGACCTAATATTTCACCCCCTCGTCAACCTAGAAGGGAGGGTGGGGTAGCACTTTTTGATTTTTTTTAGGCAAAGATGGATGATATTGGGGCATAAGGGCTCTCCCAACTACCAAACCAGCTTGCAGACACAACAATGTAGAAGCAACAACATAGTGAGAGAAGAAACAATAGAATCCTTTATCATTAATTGATCAAACTCATTACATATCAGGCTGTAAGGCCTTCCTGATTTCAGCCATATGCAATCAATAAATTACAAAATAGATCTTCATACATGCAAGGTCATAGAATTTCCTTCTAGAATCTTCAACTCTTAATCTTCTATTACAATCTGATATCAAAATCCTACTGAAGAACTGCTGCCTAAAACTAAGAAAAAAGAAACAAATATATACAAGAGCCCAACAAGAGAGGTTGGTACTCAAATCCATAAGAGAGACCTAGATTTAGGTCCACACAGATCCCAATGAGAGACCCCAAATCAATTAAGCCATAGAAATTAAATAAATAAGTCGGCCACCATATCCAACTCCAAAATAAACATCTCGAGAAAAGGTTGACTGAGCAATAGAGTGACTTGGGTAAAGAACACCCTGAGGAATAGGAAACAAAACCTGAGTGTCAAAAGAGAAACCTGAGCAACATGAAATAAATAGGCATGCTCGAGCAATAGAACCTAAGAAATAGAAAAAAAGCATGCCTGAGAAACAGAACCTGAGAAGCAGAAAATAATCATTATTAAGCAATAGAGCCTGAGTAATAGAGTACTTCCCAAGTAGCTTCCAAACTAACTAAAGAACAAAACAAACATCTTTTTGGTTGAGCAGGATTGCCAATGACCCAAGATGCTCCTGCATCTGAAACCAGGGGTTACAATAAATGATTCTATGAATCATGTATCAGGTCCAACCTGAAATGAATCCAACTTGGATTGAGAAATCCAAGATGAGTCCTCAAATGGTATGTTCTTCTATTTCACCAGATACTCCATGTATTCCTTTCCTCTTGTACTTCTTCCAACTCTTTGTTTCAAAATCTTCTCAACTTCTTCTATCTACTTCTTAGGGTAATCAATTGGTACTGTCACTTCTTTATTAGGTTCATGATATTCATACAAGTCTAAAATATTGAATTTATTAGGTTCATGATATTCATACAAGTCTAAAACTTTGAATGTTTTATGTCTTCTTGATCTGTATGAACTATCTTTGTATTTCTGATTGCTTTTCTCTAGCTTTTGTTTTACATCTTCATGCAATGTCTTCATGAATTCAAAAAATTCTTCTTCTTCAACACTTCTTTTCTCTTCTCCAACAATGTCTCTCAAGTCTGATATACCTCTTGGTTGTGTATCATGAACAATCTCAAAAGATGTCTTTCCAGTACTTCTTTTCACTTAATTGTTGTATGAAAACTCTGCTTGTGCCAACATCAAATCCCAATTACTTGGTGTGTCTCCAACTAGGCATCTCAACAAGTTACCCAAACTTTAGTTTACAACATCTATTTTTCCATCAGTGTGTGGATGAAATGTAGAACTAAACTTCAACTCAGTATCCAACTTCTTCCAAAGTTTTCTCCAAAAATAGATTACAAATTTACTATCACGGTTAGAGATGATACTCCTCGGTAATCCATGCAATCTAACAATCTCCTTAAAGAAAATCTCTACTATATGTACCACATCTAATGTTTTCTTACATGGTATGAATTGTGTCATCTTATTAAATCCATCCACAAAAAAAAATATGGAATCATTACCTCTTGTTGTCCTCGGTAATCCAAGAACAAAATCTATGTTGATATCACTCCAAGGTTTCTCAGGAATAGTAATTGGTGTATACAAACCAATATTCTGACTTAATCCTTTTGTAACTTGACAAATTCCACAACCTTTCACAAATTTCTGAACATCCTTATATAATTGAGGCCAAAAATATCTTTCCTTAAGAAAACTCAATGTCTTATCAATGCCAAAATGTCTAGCCAACCCACTACTATGTTTCTCCTTTATCAAATTAGTCCTCATTGATCCTCTCAGTATACACAACTGAATACCATTGAACAACATATCTTCCTACATGAAATAATCTTCATACTTACTTGATTGATTTGAATTAGGTGCTCTGCACACTCTCCACAGCTCTAAAAAATCAGGATCACTTTCATACAAATGTTTCAAGTCATCAAAACCAAGAACTTCAATTCTCATTTCAGTAAACAAAGGTCTCCTTCTACTCAATGCATCAGAAACTCTATTAGAAATTCCACTCTTATGCTTAATCACAAATGTAAAACTTTGAAAATACTCTACCCCTTTCATATGTCTCTGATTCAGCTTATTCTGACTACCCAAATATTGTAAAGCCTTATGATTAGTATACAACACAAATTAAATTGGCATCAAGTAATGTCTCCATTTCTTAATAGCTTGAACAATATCCTAGAACTCTTGATCATAGACAAAATACTTCCTCTTATCATCATTCAATTGTTCACTAAAGAAAGCAACAGGTTTACCTTCTTGAGTCAATACAACTCCAATTGCACTTCCACTTGCATCACATTCAACTTGAAATACCTTATTGAAATTAGGTAAGGCTAACACAGGTAATTCAACAACCTTCAGCTTCAAAGTCTCAAAACTTTTATCAGCTCCATGTGTCCATTTGAATTATATTTTGTCTCCTCTCATTGTCTCAATCATAACATTACAAATAGAACTAAAATTTCTGATAAACTTCCTGTAAAAACTTTCCAATCGATGAAATGAACTTACCTTAGTGAAATTTTTAGGTGTAGGTCAACTAAGTATAGATTCAACCTTCTCAGGATCCATCTTCAAACCATCAGCTGAAATTACAAAACCCAAATACACAAGCTCTTCTTTCATGAAGGAACACTTTTTCAGATTTATCAGCAGCTTTTCCTCTTTTAATCTCTGCAACACTTGTTTTATATGCATCAAATGTTCTTCTCTAGACTTACTATATATTAGAATATCATCCAAGTATACAATCACACATTTATTCAAGAATTTATTCAAAACTTCATTCATTAACCTCATAAATGTACTCAGTTCATTAGTTAAACCTAAAGGCATAACCAATCATTCATACAAACCTTCCTTCATCTTGAAAGAAGTCTTCCATTCATCACCTTCTCTGATTCTGATCTGATGATATCCACTCTTCAAATCAATTTTTGTAAAATATCTTGCTCCACTCAAACAATCCATTATGTCATCCATTCTTGGTATAGGAAACCTATACTTCACTATGATCTTAATGATTTCTCTAGAATCAGTGCACATTCACCATTTTCCATTCTTCTTAGGTGCCAACACAGTAGGTACTACACATGGACTCAAAATTTCTCAGATCAAACCTTTGTTCAACAATTCATGAACTTGTTGGTTAAGCTCTTCATTCTTGGTCGATGTTAACCGATGTGGTTCTTTGTTCGGTAAAATAGCTCCAGGAATCAGATCCATACAATGAATGATATCTCTCATTGGTGGAAAACCATCAGGTACATTATCTAAAATGATCTCCTTGTACTAATTGAGTAACTTCTCAACTTCTGCAGAAATGTCATCTTCTATATTCTTACTTGGTTTGTTAGGAATCAAAGCATAACAAATATCATTTCTTTTTAAATCCTTAACAAACTATCTACCTTCCATCAGACAAAATTTCATATTTGTACATATCTCACCTACTGATTCTTCAACCAAAGGTAACAAAACTAGCTTCTTACCATCAACCCAAATAGAATATCTATTCAATATTCCATCATGTATAGCATGTATTTCATATTGCCAAGGTCTACCCAACAAAATATGACAACAATCCATGGGCATAATATCACACAACACCTTATCATAGTATTTTCTAATTTTCATATTCACAAAACATTGTTCACTCACCATTAATGTGTGCTCATCCTTTATCCATGAGATTTGATAGGGATTTGGATGCTTCATCCTCTCTAACTGCAACTTTTTGACCATTTTCTTAGATTCTAGATTCTCTAAGCTTCCACTATCAACAATCACCTTCCAAACCTTGTCTTCAACTCTACATGTGGTCTTGAAGAAACTTTTCCTGATAGGATCTTTCTTATCTTTCTCACTCTACAGTATCCTTTAGATCATGAGATTTCCTTCCTTTTAGCTTCATTTGGTTACTCTTCTTGCACCAAAGCATTTCTGCTACTACTGATCTTCTTTCTTGCATGTGTACACTCAAAGGATTTATGTCCTTCTTCACCATAATTGTAACAAGTTACTTGGAACTCTCTTCTTCTATAACCACCTCAGGAGTAATTGCCTCTTCCTTGGTATGAACTTCCACCTTTCCATTCAGCCTTTCCTTTATCTTGAGATGTGTCTAAAACTAACTTGTCTAGTTCATATCTATTGTTTTCACCATGAGATCTACCTCTTCCTCTAGGGAATCTACCACCTCTACCTCTTTGTCTTTGCTCATATCTTTTGTTCAGCTTCTCCTCATCTTTTAGGGAAAATTGATATGTCTCCTCAATGCTTTCTATCTTAACCAAACTGATCTCATCTTGTATAGAAATCCTCAAGCCATTCAGATATCTTTCTATTCTTTACACTTCATCTTCAACATGTCTAGATCTGATGTCTAATCAGTAGAATTCTTCAATGTAGTCTTTCATAGATTTATCCTTCTGCTTCAAGCTTTGCATTCTCCTAATAAGGTTAATCTAATAATCACAAGGTAGAATGCCTTCAATTTGTTTACCATCTTATCCCACACCTTGATTTTGTCTTTACCCTTCTTCTTTTGATCCAATTGCAAATGTTCCCACCATAACGATGCATAACCTTTCAGCTTTGTTCTTACAATCTTCACCTTCTTATCCTTTGATACATTCTCATACTCAAATTACTTCTCCATCTTAGTTATACAGTCAATCAATTCATCAGAATCTAATTTTCCACTATAATCGGGAGGATTAAACTGAGGTGTGGATTTCAAACTTGTCAAGGCTCTCATGAATCTCTCTTCTTCCTGGTCCATCACAAGTGCAGGTGCAGCTTCACCTTGAACCTCTTCCAATTCATCATCACTAACATCATCAAGATGTCTTCCTTTGTGTTGGGCTGTCTCAACAACTTCCAATCTAGCTACCATCTATCTAAGCATATCAGCTAGACCTTGATCTGCATTTCCTCTCCCACGAACCATCTTGAATCCCTTTGCAATTGTAGGTCAGATCGCAATCTTCCACCCCACAACAATATCACCAACTAGGGTTAGGGTTTACAAGAAGGAACTTAGATCTCACCAATGCTCTGATACCACCTGATGCAAGGAGGTGATGGAAAAGGGGCCAAGGGCTCTCCCAACTACCAAACCAGCTTGCAGACACAACAATGCAGAAGAAACAACACAATGAGAGAAGAAATAGTAGAATCCTTTGTCATTAATTGATCAAATTCATTACATGCTGGGTTGTAAGCCCTTCCTAGTTTTGGCCATGTGTAATCAATGAATTAAAAAATAGATCTTCATAGATGCGAGATCATAGACCTGCCTTCTAGAATCTTCAAAACTTAATCTTCTATTACAATCTGATATCAAAATCCTACTGAAAAATTGTCACCTAAAATTTGGAACAAAGAAACAAATATATACAAGAGCCCAACAAGAGAGTTCGGTGCTCAAATCCATAAGAGAGACCCAGATTTAGGTCCATAGAGATCCCAATGGGAGACCCCAAATCAATTAAGACACAAAAATTAAATGAAGAAGTCGGCCACCAAATCAAACTCCAAAATAAACATCTCGGGAAAAGGTTGACCGAGCAACATAGTGACTCGGGAAAAGAACACCCCGAGCAACAAGAAACAAAACCCAAGAATCAGAAGAGAAACCTGAGCAACAATAAATAAATAGGAATGCCTGAGCAACAGAACCCGAGCAGAAAAAAACAAGCATGCCCGAGCGACAGAACCCAAGAAACAGAAAACAAGCATTAATAAGCAACAAATCCCGAGTAATAGAGTACTTCCCGAGCAGCTTCCAAACTAACTAAAGAACAAAACAAACATATTTTTGGTTGAGCAGGATTTCCAATGACCCAAGATGCTCCTACATCATTTTTTAGCATTTTGTACCATTGTGTACCTTGTTGTACCATTTTTGTATCAATCTTGTACTAATTTTGTATCTATGATGTACCAATATTTATAGACATTTATGTTGATCACCTTTATGTGACACTTGCAAACGTCCATTATACTCAGAAATTTGATATATGAGATGCTTCTATTTATGACATGATTCTATATGATGTGCAGTTTACTTCTATATGCTTTATATATGATGATGCACTTTAAGAGATTTTTTTTTAAATGTAATTGATGTGATTCTATTATGAAGACTCTTAGATGTATGATCTTTTCTTTGCTATGATACTGACATATGTATGTAGGATGGCTCTTATTATGATTGCATATCTATATGATCTATTTATGATGTATGCATGTTTTTGTTTTCTTTTCTTATGCAATAAATGAATGCAAACCTAAGATGTACCATGTGTCTAAGTAAATGTATGTGTTAGTTAGAGGAAAGTTAGTGAGAGATTGGTTTTGATAGGAAGGGATTGAATGAAATGCATGAGTGATGGAACCAAGTCATTTTCGATTTTTCCAATTGTATTCATCATTGCACCTTATTTATGAAAAAGAAAGAGAGTCCAATGCACCCATATATTGACAATCTGGATATCACTATGACCTCTGATAACCAATAGGAGTAGAGAAACTGAAAAGAAAGAGAAACAAATGCAACCAGATATTGACCATTTGGATACCGTTATGATCTCTGATTTGAAAAGAAATAGAACCAAAATGCACCCAGATATTGACCATCTGGATATTGCTATTATCTCTAATTAACCTGAAGTAAAATAACCAAGAATGAAAACCTAATATACCCAGATATTGATCATCTGGATACCGCTATGTTTTATGATTAACCCAAAGTTTTAAAAAAAACACCAAGAAAGAAAACCCAATGTACCCAGATATTGACCATCTGGATACTACTATGATTTTTGATTAACCTGAAGTAAAATAACCAAGAATGAAAACCCAATGCACTCGTATATTGACCATCTGGATACCGCTAGAATTTTTTATTAACCTAAAGTCAAAAAAAAACCAATAAATAAAACCCAATGCACCCAGA
Source organism: Thuja plicata (assembly GCA_018584345.1). NCBI lineage: Eukaryota > Viridiplantae > Streptophyta > Pinopsida > Cupressales > Cupressaceae > Thuja > Thuja plicata. The sequence goes on along the minus strand of MU223062.1, from coordinate 663,882 downwards.
TATTGACCATCTAGATACCGCTATGATTCTCTTGGTAACACAAGTAGATAAGAAACAAATATTGTCCAATTATTTTCCAGGGTTAAGCTCAGATCGTGGAATTGCATGGTTGCCAAATGCGTGACAGCTCCTACCGCATTTATCCTGAGTTATCATTTCCCCATAATTGAATTGAGACATTTCACAAACAACAATCAAATAAAACAAGATCATAATCCATCTTAGCTACTCTTATCACTTGGTGGTATCCTGGAGTAGCGTAAGATCATAATCACAAAAGATAAACTGACAACAAACTAACATGACTCACCTAGTCAACAGTTTGTTGTTCTTTGATTTACTTGATTTTGATGCATGATTGTGTCTGGTTTTCGGAATGGATGACTCATATAAGACCGATCTATCTAGTTTTGAGTATATCCGTCACTGTGTAAGATAATTGATAGTTTGATTTGATGATTGATTTAATCATTGATTGTTGATAGAATGGATTGTCGATAAAGCTGAGTCATATGAGTCCATTGTCAATTTGTGAAGCTCATAGTTTTGAAATTTTGATTAATTTTTTTATCATCATTCACTTGTTGATAACAGAGAAGATTTATTGCTAAGATTTGGAAATATTTGATTTTTTTTGTGATTGATTTCTTCAGGTCATTTTTCTCTTTTTAGGATTTTTTTGAGTTTTTAGATTTTTTAGGGATTTTTTTAGGCCTTTTAGAATTTCCCCCTAGTCTGGTGAACCAGTACAAACCATGGATAGTTTGATTCTCAAAGGGGATTTGTGCTTCTGTAATTATCTTGGGTAATCAATCTTGCATGTGGGGAGCACAAGCTTTAATCTTTTGGAGTTCATTGATGGTGAAGCAGGATTTGAACACTTGGCGCCTATTTACCAAGTTTTCACCAAGGTACCTACCCAATAGTGCATGTTTGCCAGGTTTTCACTTAGAGAGCAATTTTTTGTTTCTCTTTACTTTTTTTTAATCTTTTTTTGAAATTCTTTATTGTCACCAAGGCGCCTAATTTCCAGGTTTTCACCAAGGTAACTTTTTATGTTTTTGGTTTTTATTTTCTAGATTTAGATATGTTCCCTTGACCTTGAGACCTTATACATAGAGCCTCTTGAGGTGCATTCTATTGATATGACCAGGGAGTTGATCTCCTTCTTGATTTTCTAGTTGATATGCCCCACTATTGCATGATGTGATGATGACATGGGGTCCTAGCCAATTAGGCTCAAACTTTCCTAGTTTAATCCTTTCTGCTTGGTTCTTTTGATTCTCCATGAGGACGAGATCTCCAACCTCAAAGGGTCATGGTTTGACCTTCTTGTGGTATTTTCTTCTAAGGTGATTTTGATAGACTTGTAGGTAATTGAGTACATTTTGTTATCTCTCATCCAACAATTCCAATTCATTGAGTCTTTCTACTCTATAGTCTTCATCTGAAATGATGTTCTTCAGTGAGATCCTAAGGGAGGGTATTTCAAATTTGAGGGGTAGGACCATCTCTGATCCATATACTAGGGAGAGTTTTATTTCTCTTGTAGGTGTCCTCACACTGATTTTGTATGCCCAAAATGCGGGACTAAGATGCAAATGCCAGTCTCGCCCAGATTCATTGACTTTTTTCTTTAAGATCTTCAGGATGGTTTTGTTATTGGCTTGAGCTTGACCATTCCCTTAAGGATAGTAGAACAAAGAGAAACCTTTCTTTATAAGGAACTTCTCACAGAGATCTGTGACATCCTGGTTTTGAAATGGTGTACTATGATCTATGAGTATGGTTTGAGGGAACCCATATCGATAAGATGATATTGTTCAGTATAAACATGAAGATTTGATTTCCAGTGATATATGTGAGAGGAATTGCTTCAACCCATTTGGTAAAGTACTATGTCACTGCAATTATGTACTTGTCACCGTTAGAGGATGTTGGTGTAATTTTTCCCACAATCAGATCCCCACTTTGAAAATGGCCATGGTGAAGTGATGGGGTTGAATTCTTGAGCTGCTGCATGGATAAGATCTCCATGAATCTGACATTGTTGGCACCTTTTTACATATTTGTTAGAATTTGTCTCTACTATGGGCTAGTAGTATCCTATTCTGATGATCTTTTCCAAACTATTACCACCTACGTGGGCCCCACAAATTCCCTCATCTACCTTGTACAAGTCTCTGGGATTCTATGGAAGTGAGATATCATAAAAGTGTTCCATCTAGACTTCTTTTATAGAGAGTAGTGATGAGAAGGGTATACCTAGAGGCTTGGCAGATGAGGGACTTCTTTTGGTTCCTAGCTAGGTTGGGTGGTAGGATATTGTTTTGTAGGTAATTGTAAATATCATGGTACCAGGGGACTCAAGACCAACAAGGACACATGATGACTCTGTTATTGGAGCTTGATTTTCCAATATCATTACTTGTTCGACTAGAAATTATAATTTGGTCTCGTTACCCAGCATGTCGATCAAGGATTCTATAGTATCCATCGCATTTGCTGCTTTGTTTTGAACTCTTGTAACCTCCTCAAATACAATGAAATGAAAAGAAGCTCATAGCTTGTCCATCAACTATCTATATGGGATCAGTTTCTCATCTGTTTTCATATAGTTTTTTTTGACCTAACTGATGACTAGTTTGGAATTGACATAGACTTTTAGGTTCTTTATCCTCCATTATATAATTGTCTTCAACCCGATGACTAGAGCTTCATACTCAACTATTTTTTTCATGGATGGAGATTTGAGTCAGAAAGACTTAGGAGTTGTATCATTATGTGGAGTAGTGAGTATAATCTCAGCTCCTACACCATGGTTCGTACATGACCCATCAAAGAATAGTTGCCAGATCTCTACTATCGGTTGTACAGTGAGAATGGATTCGTTTGGAAAGTCAGACACTATAGGTTGATGATCTTGTATTGGTGCCTTTGCTAGTTGGTCTCCAATTAATTTTCCTTTGATATCCTTTCGATTCATGTAATCTATATCAAATTCACTTAAGATCATGACCCATTTGGCGAGTTGATATGTTAGTACTACTTTACTTAACAAGTACTTCAATGGATCAATGTATGCTATTACCTTTATTTGATGACTCAGCATGTAATGTCTTAACTTTTGAGAAGAAAAGACAATTGTGAAACATGACTTTTCAATTATTGAATAATTTAGCTCATAGAAGGTACCAATGTTTTTCTAAGGTTGTAAATAGCTCTTTCCTTTCCATGGTCATCTTCTTGTGTGTAAAGAACACCTAGTGTTGACTTTGTTGCTGACATATATAACACAAGTGGCCTTCTTGGAACAGGTGGTACCAATATAGGGGATTTTAATAGATAATCCTTGAAGGTCTGAAATGCCTTCTCACATTGTCCTATCCATATAAAGATCACATATTTATGTAGTAGGTCCTGGAATGGGTGACATTTTTCTTCCAGTTGGACAATGAATCTCCTGATAGATTACAGTCTTCCTTGTAGATCTCATAGTTGCCTCAGAGTTGTTGGTGGTGGTATTTCAAGGATGGCCTTGACCTTCTCTGGGTCTACTTTCATCCCTCTATGTGATACAATGAATCTAAGCATCTTTCTATCAGTAACCCCAAATGAACACTTCGTTGGATTGAGTCTAACTTTGAACTCTTTCACTCGATTAAATATCATAACCAAAACTTGTAGGTGAGTTTCCCTAAGCATCGATTTGGCTAGTATGTCATCGACATAGTCTTCCATTGTTTTATGAATTAGATCATGAAATATCATTTTTATTTCTCATTGATAGGTTGCACCTACGTTCTTGAGACTGAATGGCATTATTTTACAGTAGTAAGTACTCCAGGCACATGTAAATGTTGTCTTGTGTTAGTCCTCTGGTGCAATCTTGATTTGGTTATATCCAGACAAACCGTCCATGAGTGATAAGATTTGGTGCTCTATTGTTTGATCAACCATCATGTCAATGTTTGGAAGAGGAAAATCATCCTTAGGACAAGCTTTGTTCAAATATCTGAAATCTGTACATATACGAAATTAACCATTGTGTTTGGTTACTGGCACTAGATTGGATATCCAATCCACATATGAAATTTGTCTAATGAAGTCTGCATCAAATATTTTCTTTGACTCTTCTTTGAAAAGTAAGGCAATGTGTGGGTGCATATTTCTTAATCTTTATTTAACATGTTTTGCATTTGGTAGCAATGGAAGATGATGTAGCACTAGCTCCAGATCTAGTCCTGGCATGTCTGTGTAAGACCATGCAAAGTTGATTTTATTTCTTTGAGAAAACTAATGAATCATTCTCTCTCCTCAGGTGTAAAAGATTTAGCCAAATAGATATTTTTGGATTCTTTTAATCACCTATATTGACTTACTCTATTTCTTCTGCTAGTAACACTGAGTTTTCTTCTATCAAGGGGAGGAGTTCTAGCTTTCCATCCTCTAATACCTCAGAGAGGTTTTCACTCGAAGATAGTCCTTTATTTTTTCTTTCTCATGTTTTTTGTTAGAAAGTGCCTTTTGGTTTTCACTAACTGACTGTTATTTTTTGTTTTTTATTTTTATTTTGCGACTAGAAACAAGAGCCTCCTCCCCAAAGTATGTTGATCTATCCAGGTTAAAGGAGAAGCATGCTTTGTGGTCTTTGGATGGTGTGCCTTCTCGAAATCCCATGAAATCAGTGATGGCTTCATCATTCTCAAACAGGTCTATATCAGGTTATCCTTGTTGGTCTCATTCTATCAGTTCGGGGTAGACTAGACAAAGGTCTGTACGGGGGGATGACTATGTTTGGGTGAAGGGAACCATGATGATAGTTCTGACAAACTCAGAATGTGATGTGGACACACCACCTAAGGAATTGATATCAAAATGTTTATCGATACAGGATTGGTCTTCTATACTCATTTGGTCAAACATTTCATTGAGGTGTATAGTACTGATGGACTGAGGGGAATAGTTAGGGATGGATGACTTGGAGTTATGGAGGGGTAGCCACTCATAATCGTGGGAATTGGTCATGCTAGAACGCTCGTTAGATGTATCACTTTCTGTGTCACCCTGGATAGTTTTTTAAGGTTCAATTGGGAATCAGAGGGTTCCACTTTCGATGGCAATAATCACTGGAGTATATTGTTGATCAAGGCATGTTCCAAATTTTTCCCCCGGTATAATTATGTAATTTATTGTCGATCTATGGGTATATCTCGGATGGTATTACTAGTTCTATTTTGACCATAGCCCAACCCTCTTCTATTTCTTTGGTTTGGTGGTAAAGATAGTTCCATTAATCCTTCTTGTCTTGCCCCCAGACTAGTCATACCATCTGTTGGGACTAAAAAATACAGTAAGGGTTTTTGAAGTACCATGTTAAAATTTTGCATTTTGACCCCCTATAAGTTATTTTTGAGCCTATTTTCCCTGATGATATCCTGATGTTTACCATGCATGTCAAATACTCATCACCTTTTTTTTGACATTTGAAGACGTCCTAGGTTGTTAATTTTGAGTTTTAAATTGTTTTGTGATGTCTTGTTTTGAGGATCTTGCACCCAGAAATTTACATTTGAATATCTTGCACCTAGAAATTTTTCATGACCCACCATGTTGGGGATGTTTAGTATTCATATCAAAGAACCTATGTTTCAAATCCCAATTCATTTTGATATGTTTTGACTAGGTTTCAAACCCCTCAAAGTTGGTAGTTTACTGTTGTCATGCATTGTGTAATTGATCAGAATTCTGAGTAGCCTTGTTTGACTGATTGTAACTTTTGACCTTGTGACCTAATTGAAAAAATACCTTTTGTACTCCATTATAGAGGTCAAATACTTCTTGAGTATCCTTCGTCAAGTTATGACAAGTATATTCCGTCAGTTTGCCAAGACCATTCCATTTGCAGTTTCAATCAGTGTGCCAAACTGTCAAACGCAGATTTCTGAATAGCCTACTTTGAGGTCTTACAATTTTAGACCCGGTTGAATGGAATGGAAAATTGAATGCTCCCCTATATTGTAGGCATAGAAATGTACTAATATGAATATTTCCAGGCCATGATGAATCTGTTTCCTCAGTTTGCCAATCTGATTCCATTTGCAGTTTCTAACAATTTAATGCAGAATCAATTGCACAGTTTGGTCAGAGGCCCTGTTTGTAAGGTTATATCTTGAATGCCATCATTGTTCATACAAAGAAATTGGTGCCCCTATATTGTATAGAAAATTTACCTTCCATTTTACAAGGTTTCAGATCCTAAGGGTTTTGTATACACACTTTTCAAGATTCTTTTCATTTGCAAAAATCGGTGTTCCTCATATTTTCTATTTCCTACACTTCCAAGTGGCCACCTTCGAGCGGCTGCCAAATGTGTCTATATTATTTTCAAGAGCTTCCCTTCTGGATCCATATTCTCCATATAGAATACTCCCAATATCTAGAATCTTGGGTTTTCAAGAGGTCATTTGACATGTTTTCAAAGTCAAAGCCAAATGCAGTTCATTGTTATTGGACAAGGTAATTTGCAGAATTGATGTGAAAAGGCGACTTGGGTGTTTAAAATATTTGGATCTTCTACGTTTCATCAGTTTTTAATTTGCAGCATGGAATAATGTCAATCATGGGACATGTGTTCCTAGCGCCACGTTCTGGTTACTTGTTTTTTTCAGTTTTTAAGGCCAGTTGCCATAAATGAGATCGCTTTACAGAAGTGTCAAGAGTGATTTTAAAGTCTATCAGTTTGATGCTTTGCGGTTTGATAACAATATGTTTTATACTTACAATGGGGAATTATATCTGAAGCACATGAACTTTAAGCCATGAGAACAAAATGTGGATGCATAGATAAGGTTTGTGAGTTGCTAGTGATGCTATAAAGAAAAGGGTGATCTCCGACAAGGATGTTATGATTGGTGACAATAAATCTCCAGAAGACATTGTTAAGGAGAATGTGGATAATAAACAATACCTATCTTACACATGAATGCCCAAGGAGCCAGTATAAACCAAAGAGCATTTAAAAGTCCACAATATATAGTAAATGCTATTGGCAGATCTATTGAGCTGAATGAAGGAGAGGAGTGTTTTCCTTAAACAAAGCTTAAATGTTATTGGCAGGTGTAAGACCACCACATGCTATGCATTGAGGAGACAAATAGACACCCTGCGTAGGAGCTTGGGAGAAGTGAATAAGAAGAATGCTATGCAAATGAGGAGATATTTCAAAAGACCCTTGCGCAGTATATAAGTTGAAATGTTTTTTAAAAAAAAAGGGGGGCAAATGCATTTGGCTTTGAAACACCAAACATACAGCCCAAGCTAAGTTTTGAAGGAAGCATTTTAAATATAGTTTCAAATGCAATTTGCATATTTAAGACCAAGATTGCCTGTGCAAGGCATGAAATTTTGAATTTAATCCCATGCATTGATAAAGGGAGGGCATTTGAAGCAAAGACATATGCAAAGGGGCTGCGCCAATTACTGCAGAAGGAGCCAGCACATATCATGGGCATTAAAAACAAAACCAACACCAAAGTATTTACAAAGTGTTGTTGTTATTCGCCGATGAGTGGAAGTCCACACAACATTCAAGGTGGGCATTTCAAACTTTTAAAATAGAAATGTTGGAGGATAGAGACATGGAAGCCTCCGCAACAATGCAAGTAAAATGTTTTTCACAATACCTTGAAAACTTCCAATGCAAAGTCAAGAAGGAAGTTTGCGCAGGAAAACATTGAGATAAAGTCTTTAATTAAATGCAATTTGTAGATGTAAGACTAAATAGAGTCCACGCTGGGGAAAGAAATGGAGGGGTTGTGCAAAGTTTGAAGGGTTTTAAACAAAGAAAAAACATACAATGTAAACATCAGGAGCATTAGCTTGCGTGTGGGAGAAATTTGGTGTCTGTACAATATCAAATGAAAATTTTAACATCTGTGAAAAACATCGGGGATGGCGCAAGATATAAGGGATTTTCCAATCTTCCAGAAACATTGCAAAAATGAAGATGTACCACAGAGACCGCGTGAAGAAGAGAGCTTAAAAACTTGAAAACTGGAAAGGATATTTATCCCACATGTAATGTGGAGGGGAAGTTTTAGTGGTTTTTATATGTTTTCACTTCCATATTGAAATAAGTAAAAGAACCAAGAGGCCATTTGGTGGGCCTCTTGGCTTGATGGAGACTTAGTGCACGGCAGGGCCCACTAAATTTTGAACAAAAATACATTAAAGGCTTTAAAAAAACTCAGAACCTTTAATCCCACATTCATCATGAAAGGGAACTTTATAGTGTTTATAACCAAAACAACTCAGTATGTAATATGAAGATGAAGAGGAGGCTATGGGTGCACGCACAGGAGCTAAGGATTCACCTTGAAAATCATGCCTAAGGAGAAGACAACCAAATTTTGGCAGGGCCTGCAGTGATGATGTGGCAGGTGACTTAGCTTAAGAGGCTATAGACTTTGGTGCTGATCTCGAGGCAACTAAAATTGATGGATGACTTAATGGCTTGATGAGAAAGTTGCAAGGAAGATAAGGATAAGTCATTAAGCCATTGGTCCACATGGCATAGGTGAAAAGTGGCACTCAGTGGATTGGTTGACCAATCAAAGGACGCCATGTGGCGCTGAGCAGGCACCAAGTGGTGCAAGTCCAGTGCAGTTCAGAGGCACCAATCAGACATCGACATGTGGCACCAAAGGGACCTATGGACCAATCATAGGGTGACACTTGGCACATTCTAGTGAGATGTGCAGATTTGAAATAATTTTTTAATTTTAATTCATTTCAACAAAGGGGTTAAAAAACCTGCAAGTTCAAGAAACATCAAGGGTTGACTTAATGACTTAGGGGAAAGATGCTCACCATCTAACCATTAAGCCATTAAGCCTGACTAACAAGTGTCACAGGCTGGTGAAATCTAGGCAAAAAGGGAATTTTAAAATTAAATTTATCTCATTTCAATAGTCCAACTATTGAAAAGTAATTTATTTCAAATTGAAATATTTCAAACTTTTAAAAGAAAATTTGCACAGGAAGACAAAGTTGGATTAATGTTTCAGAGGGAAAATTTGATCCAAAGTATAGAGTATCATATGTTACCGAAAAGGTCTCAGAAAGGAGATTATGATTTTTCAGACCAATTGAGGGAAAATCAAATCAGATTCTTGTAGTTACATTTTGAGAAATTGCAGATATTTTGGGAAGTAGACAGGTGTCGGTAAAGAGGATTGTTTTTCAATTTCTCCTATATCTAGTTTTGTTTCTGATTGTTTGAAGGATGTTGAAAATTATGTTGCTGGAAAGTATTCAGGCCCTTTTTCTTATTTTCTCTGAGTTTCTTTGTCTTGTAAATATGCTAAACTAGATGATTTTTCAATAAAGAACAATGGAATCCATGTTCAATTCTTGTTGATGTCTTCGTGTATCTGGTCTTGACTCTTGTGTATCAGTTTGTAAGGCATTTTGATACACTAGCTATAAGGTAGCTGTGATCTTTTTTTTTAAGTTTCTTTCAAGGAGAGAGTCAATCTTGAATACAAGTTTTGAGAATTTAAGGTTTATACATGAATCTGATGTCCAGAAATTTGAGTGAAAAGAGTGATTTGTAAGGCACTTCACTTGGTTTCTTCATGTTTGGAGTTAGGGTTTTCTAGAGATGCATGTTTATTTGACTTTGTTTCTCAATAGTTAAGGCACTTGTCTTTTGTTGGTTATGTAGTTTTCTTCATCAATCAATTATTCAAATCACTTTTAAATTTCTGTATGAGAGCTTGAAATGTCTATGTCTTGCATTCTGTGAATGTAAGGGTACATGTTAGTTTCTTTAAAGAAGAAATCCAAGGGTTAGCCTTCCCGAGTCTAGAACTCAAAGAGAAGGATTTCATCCTTGTGACATTGGCTATTTTCCTAGTTCTTAGAAGATTATGTAGGTGGGAGCCTGCATAAAATTGGTTGAGTTTAACTCCCATATCTTGTAAGTCTGAGAACTATCCACTATTTTTCATATCTGCATAAAGGACTTTAGTGAGAGAATGTTTATGTATGCAGATTTTAGCTTGTTTTAGGTGTACTTGCCTAACTGTGTGGAGCTTGAAGTAGAAGGAGGATCAAATCATCATCAATTAGCCTTTTCTTGCCCCTCAGTTTGTATGAAGAAGCAGATTCATGTGATTTGGAATAAAGATCCCCAAGTCTAGTTTGCATATCCTCTTTTAGAACTAAAGGATACAAGAAAAAGCACTAACACCATCATAACCATATTTCAATAGCATAGTATAGTCATCTCCTTATTTTGACAAGGGTATCTGCGCTTGAAGCATCTCTTGAGGGTCTTCATACAATAAAGTGTTGATATCTAGGTCAAAGGGGTTTTCTTTAGATATGTCTCCCAATTTTAAAAATGTGGTTGGTGAGCATTTGAATAACACTAGTGTCAAAGTTTCAGGTGTTGTCATCGGTCAGGGCATACCATATGATATGGGATCTTGAGGCATTTTTTGTGATGGTAAAATCTTCCTCATAGCTATACTCACCACACCCTTTGTCTTTGATTGATATCTTCCCCTCCTTTCTTATTATATCTTTAGGAATGGAATCAGAGGTGGAAGGAATGCTTTCTTCCTAGTTTGAAGGGACCTGATTATCTATATTGCTTCTTATGGTGTTGTATTATTGGAAGGGATTGGTATCTCCCTCAATGATTATCTTTTCTCCTTGGTATGGGAACTTGATGCACTAGTAATAAGTTGAAGGGAAAGCTTGGATTTTGTGTATCCAGTGCCTCCCAAGTAACATGTTATATCCCAAATCAAGGTCTAGGATTTGAAATGGAGTGTTCTTTATGACTGGCCCTCTCCTGACTGGTAGAATGAGGATACCTTTTGATGATCTCTCTTCCTCATCATATGCCCTAATATTTATCCTCCTGGTGATACCAATGCTAGATTCTGAATAGCCTAAGGTTTTGATCATTTTAAGAGTACATATGTTTAACCCAGCCCCACCATCAATCAGGACTCTTCGGATTATGTGTTTATGCACTTGGATAAGCAAATACAAGGGATCATTATGCAGAGGCTTATGCAGTGACACATCATGGTCTGCAAATGTAGCGTGCTTGTTGGCAGCGATGTAGATGACCAAGGTTTGGTAATTCTCTGGAGTTATGTCCTATGGGACAGCTGCATTTTGAAGGGCTTGATCCATAACTTTCTTATGCTATAGGGAAATGTGCAATAGGTAAAAAATTGAGATATGTGCAGGTGTGCACTAAATCTAATCCACTAAACTAGTTTGTGAATTGGAAGTTGTTGGGGGATTAGCTGGTGTAGCTGAGGTGGAAGGCATTCATTGTAAAACAACTTTAGAATGTCATGTTGTGATACTTCATTTGGAAATAGTATCTCTAATATTAATTGTAGCAACCTAGTTGTCTGAAGGATTTATGAAATTTGTAGTGCTATCAAAGTTGGCATATGTATAGTTCACTTTCTTAGACTATCCACCAGACGTAGAGGCTTTCCCTTTATTATGATCATGAAATGTATCTGTATCGTTTGAAAATGGAAGTACTTCCATTTTGGACTAGTTTAGCCCTCCGAGTAAGTGGTTTGGGGTCATGTCAAGCACCTTGAATGGGTCTTTGACTTGGACCTAGATTTTCCCCTATTCTTCCCTATTTTCCACTTCTCTCTGGCTTGTTTCTGGCAGCCTACTCTATGATTCAGAGATTCTTGACTTCAGGGTCAAGGTCGAACTTGACCCTGACCTAGGTCAAGGTTGAACTTTACCCTAACCTAGTTCAAGGTTGACCTCGACCCTAACCTAGGTCAAGGTAGACCTCAACCTTGACCCAGGGTCCAAATTTTAGGATCCCAAGGTTTCTAGATGTCAAGCTTTGGAAAGATTTAATTCCCACTTCTGGGTCGGTTGTTTCGGGCTCCGAAGTAACGGATCTTGAAATTATATTTAATATAAGTCCACTTCTAGGGTTATAGGTCTAATTGGAATTTAATTCTCCTATGTAGGCCTCTCTAGAATATTTTTCCCTAGATTTGTATATAAGGAAGCTTTCTCCTCTCATTTTCTCTAACTATCCAAGAAGCAATATGATCTAGACCACCTATGCACATGAAGGATAATCTATTGAATAAATCATCTACTCTCAAGAATTCAAGAATTCAAGCACATTCAAGCATCCAATTCATCAAGGAGATCCATTGGTATCCATTTCAGGATTCAAGCTTATAGAGGCCTCTTTTTGAAGATTTCTCAATCCACATCCATGCAAGCCTCTTTCTATTCCAAGATCCATTCAAGATTGGTGTTGAAGATCTAAAAGAAATTGATTTGAGACATCCTACATTCTACAATCTAACTCCTACATCTATTTTTCACATACATACTTGTGGATCCAACTATTTGAATTGTCCACAAGGGTTTCTATACAAGCAAGGTGAATTTGTTTATTTACTTTGTTTATCTATGCAATTTCACTTATATTTTAAGGTTAATTCCAAAATCAGGGTTTAACCAAGGAAAACCCCTCCCCCCAACAAAAAAAACCATTTTTATTGTAGGTACAGGTATAGGACAACAAATTTCATATCAAATTCGGATACCCTTTTTGGCCAACTTTCAGGATCTACAAACAAAATTTCTGTCAGAGTAGTGCAAGTCGAGGTTGACATTTTGGGGTACAATTGCACCCCCACATTTGGGTCAAGGTCAACCTGACTTAGAAAAGTAAAATATTTCTGGGTTTTCTCTGTCTCTGTGTTTCTGTTCCAGATCTAGTTGCAAAATTTCTCAAAACTCAATACATACATCATAAAATAGGTTTTTCCAGATCTGCCATATTATGAGGTATGTATTTTATTACATTATTCTTTACAAACATTTCTAGATTTACATTCCTTATAATTACAATTAAATATAAGTGGTTAATAGAGGCTTAGGGTATCTTTTATGTGCAAATCTCCATTATTCAAAACCCTATCTAAAGATCTCCATTTTTTCCACTTTACAGTATCATTGAAGATAGTGTGATCGGTTGTACCCTTGGATTGGGTATTTTTGTCATCAATGATTCCTTCGTCGATTAGATCTTGTATTGCATTTTTCAATCGGTATTAGTTGGATGTCATGTGTCCTTTCACCTGATGAAATTCACAAAATTCATTGTCATTCCACCACTTGGTTTTTACATCACCATGCTCATATTCTCTGATTACGAGTAGAGTGATATTGTTGGTTTGAATCAAATTTTTCAATCATGACTTTATCGACTCTCCTAATGGTGTGTAGTCTCATTTAGGAAACAAAAACCTTTATGGGAATTGTGCATTGGGTTGGTTGTTGGACACAACTTCTTCTTGAGCAATGGGTGTTTGAATTTGAGCATTCGACTGCTAAGTGTGCACCATGGGTTTTTGATTTGTCATGGGTGCTCCTTGTAGTGAAACTTTTGGTTGAGCAAAGTTGATTGTTTTGATTCCATTGACGCTATCATTGGTGACATTCTTGTTCATGTTCATCTGGGTAGGATCTTCAAGGATTCCTCTTTTGACTAAGATTTTCACACAATAAACTCCTCATTCTATGAATTGCGTGAATTTTGGAGCGAGCTGCAGCTCTGTTGTGAATGACATATCTAGGATCAAATTGTAAATGAACATGACTATGAGGTCTTGTTCAGGCACATCATACATTATTATGTTTGTAGTATTTCTCCATCTTTGTAATATTTTAACAAAGGATTAACCATCTTTTTGTTGAATGTCGTAGAGGTCCTTCATATTGACCTTGCATTCAATGTTATGATGGAAGTGAGCAATTAACTTTTGGGCCAATTCTCCCCAAGATTGAATGCCATTGGGTAAGTGTGAGAACCATTCCATTGCTGGTCTAGCTAGACTCCATAGAAATAGTTGCATTAGGTAGGTTTCATCATGAGCAACTTCAATGTAGCTAGCAAATAATTCCCTGATATGCTCTACAGGATTGGTACTGCCTCTGTATTTATCAAATTTAGGCACTACAAAGTGTGTGGAAATGGTGACATGTGCAAAGATTCATCAAATGGGTATGGGTACAAGTCCTCTGTTGTGTAAGACTTGAGTTTTCCATGATTTTTTATGCCCATAATTTTTGTTTATAGAGCCTACACTTGCTGTATTAGCATGTTTGTTAGAGGTTGAGGAAAATTTCTGACATTGAATGTTTGTGTTGAGGTTGGTATAAGGCTTCACCTTTGTGTCCTGTGTGTAATTTTGATATTGGGGGATCTGATTAGTCCAAGGTTTTTTTTGTTGTTGTTGATGTCCCTGTTGGAATATAGGTGTAGCTTTTGGTGGGAAATTAGTGAATTTCAGGCCTTGTTAGAAGTATTAAAAGAATGAAAATAAGATCTAAAATAATCCAAAAAAATGAAGTGCAAGAAGGATTTTACCATAAACCAAATGTGAGATAAAGTTTTCAAGATCAATCACCAAGAACATGAAAATACTCCAAGAATCTAGCAAAGAGCCAAAAGATTTTTGTAAGGGGAAAAGAAAAGAAAAACCCCTTTGTGAATAATAAGAATATGGCACAAAGCCTAAAGGATGAGAGCAATAAGCTCAATACAATAATGAGAGCAATGAGAGATTGAGAGAAGAA
>MU223062.1:584942-636689 GCA_018584345.1 Thuja plicata | reverse complement strand
AACATACTGATATGTATCAGCATCAGTAAGCGGTCTGAAGCACAAATTCTTGCACATAATGCAAGAATGGGGCATGCATACATGTGAACTACTGCCAGATGTCGATGCGCCAGCATGATCCACACCAAGAGACAACAATGACCTGGTCTACGTGATCAACTGATCACTCAGCATGTGAATGGCCCTAATACTTTGTGAGGTAGCCTCTGCAATGATATCAGGATTCTGCACTGGAGGAGGGGGTGCGACATCAGTGGGGGGACAAAGGTAGTGGCCTTTTTGCGCTGGGCAAATGGCCTAGTTTGAGGAGCTCCTCCGCCTACGCCTATGTTGGGCCTCATGCTCCAATAATTAACATTGTGACCAAGCACAAACTCAGCATACAATTTTTTTATGAAATAGAAAGGGAGCTCCAAATTGCTATGGGGTGGTTTATCAAAAACCATCCACCAGCGATCCCAAAAGTGTGTGCGCATTGCTTCGTTTGTGCACCATTTTATTGATAATTTTGGCTTTTTGGGGTCAACTTTTAATCCAGTTTTAGGATTAACAAAAAGGGAGGCTATATCTTCCTTAGTTATATTAAGGGCAGCAATCCCACCATGGTCAAGCCCATCATCAAATTGGGTGTGCATATCATCACGCCAATGAAGAGCAGCATTATGTTGTTGCGTAAGGGTGTCAATATTTTAAACAATGGTATTTAGGGTGGCAAGCATAGGAGCTAAGGTACGTATATTCTTATAGGTGTCTTTGAAGCCTCGTATAGTGTTCAGATTCTCTTGTATCAAATCCTCTAAAGATTGAGGGTTTTGAAGCGGCTCTGGATTGTTTTGGGGATCATTATTTGGTGGGGGAGGGTTATTATCTTCATTGTTGTCAGCCATGCCTGATTAAATAATAAACAAATATAAATTTTAAATTGATTTCATATATTATTAAAAAAATCAATACAAAACCCCATTTTTACCAAAAAAACTACATTTAACATGAAAATAAAAAAAATCAATCTAGACATAACAAGAATTTACTTACCGGATAAGCAGTGGAGTCAAATTTGTTATTGGAGAAATCAGGTACCTGAAAAAATCATGTATATGATATTTCTAGCTGTTTTAGAAACCTAAAGCGATGGGAGAAATGAGGAAATCGGCCCGCGGGTTTTTGATTTATGCCACAGGTTTTGGATACCCAATTTTTTTGGGTACCCAAAAAAATTGGGTACCCGATTAGGCTTGTGCTTTGGTGTCAGGTTTGCCCAGGTGTACTGACACCCAGGCCTACTAAAAAGTCAACAAGCGCTTTCATGCACTTTTGGACGAGTGAAAAGTAGATTATTTTCACATCGCCACTTTTTGGCCCCCCATGATCTTGCACATACCCTAATGTTAACTCTTAATAGAATAGGTAAATAAAGATATTAAAAAATTTAAATTTTTAATGTAAATGGCAAAACAAATTTTAATTGTAACGAAATACAGAATCAGCAATAGATTTTGATTATAAATGATATAAAAAACTTATAAATGAAACAATTTGAGTTAATATGGAATAGGAAATATGTATGAGTGTTCAGACTTTTATTTAATTTAAACAATTTTAAAAAAAACTAAGATTAAAATTAAATGAAGCTTGGATTTTAAAAAAGAATTAATCCAAAGAATAACAATGTTTGAATTACCAAGTTGATGTATACAAATGTATATACAAATCAAATACTTAGTAAACTTATGAGAAATGAGTTAATATAAACTAATCGTAAATGATTATGAATGAGACAAAGATAGAATAGAAAAGATAAAATGAATTAAATTAAACTAACAATGAATGAACTAAATTAAGCTAATGGAAAGTAATTACATTACCAAGTAATTGTAGATTTGATTACCAAAATTAAAATTAAAAATTGATACCAGTAATAATAGATTTGACCAAAGAATATTTAAACTACAATAAAATGACAACTAAAATTAGATTAAAAACATAATGAATAAGAGATCACAGAATATAAACTGCAGATTTAACTAAACTTAGAAGCAATAACGAGTCAAATAATAATAAGATAATCTACAACTAAAGATAAGCCTGCAACCATCAGAGAAATATAAGGAAATATAAGAAAAGAATTGATTGACAGGAGAAATGATAATAGTTTCAAAATGACTGTTCAAAATTTAATAAACGTTTCCTACAGAAGTAATAATAAAAATGTTCCAACAGAAGAATACAAACATTTCTTATAAGAATAATATCAATTTCATGCAAAAAAAATGTCTGAGGACTACAATAGGTTTCTTATAGGCAAAAGAGGCTAAGCCTTTTTTCCACTTCTTTTAAAGTATTAATGCTGCCTTTTAAACTATACTATTAATACAGTAAAGCTGCGCAAAGATGTGTCTTTATAAAACTATACTAAGTTGCATAGAAGATGAATGTTAATGTTAAATTTTTTAAACAAAAGCTGCAGACAAGCTGCGTAATGTATAAATAAAATTTGCTGATCTTTAAAAGGTTGCAGATCTTTAAAACAAGGAAAAAAAGATGTTAAAGGAGAAATGGTCCAAATTTAGGCTACGAGATATGCTAAATGAGAAGAAAATGCTGATATGATGTGTAATAATAGAATGGGCTGTGTGGAATGGAGGGGTGAAGACAGAACTAATGTAGGAATGGAGTCGTAATAATGAAGCGCTAAGAAACAAGGGAAGATTTTATAATAGTATTAGTAGTTTTTTAAAGATTTATGCTGAGACAAACTAAAACAAAATATATTCAATGTTAAAAATTGTTATTTTTAATAGTTTCTTGAGTCTTATGAATCTTGCGCAAGAATAAAAAATGGAGATATAACCAATGATGGAGTATCCTATAGATTAAACAGAGATTATCTTGCAAATGAGACACAATAAAAATTTATAGATTTAGAATAAACTTGCAGAAGAAAATGGTTAGAAATCAGAAGAACTAAGATAAATAAATAGAACTATATTAAAAACAAAGATAAAAGAGTAGCTGAAGCTAAGATCTAAATTAATCCTGCAATGAAAATTTAGATGAACAGATTTAAGAGAAGTGAGAGCAAAGAAATATGTTCGAAAGGCTAAAATATCTAAATATGCAAACTAGAAATCCCTTGCGGTTGCCCGATAGAGGGTATGTTAGATCTTTAAATAAAACTTGAAATGAGATGAATAGAGCTTAGATCTAGCGGCAAGTCATCCAGAACTAAGAGGTTAGTTTGAAAAAATGTAAGATTTGCAAGAAAATAATAATGAGGTAGAACCTACAATAAATATTAGATCAACAAGAAGAGCTTGCTCCTTTGAATAACACCTTCCTACAAAAAACTTAAACAAGGATTAAATAGCTCTGATGCCATGTTAGAAGTATTAAAAGGATAAAAATAAGATCATGAAATAATCTAAGAAAATGAAGTGCAAGAAGGAATTTACCATAAACCAAATGTGAGATAAAGTTTTCAAGATCAATCACCAAGAACATGAAAATACTCCAAGAATCCAACAAAGAGGCAAGAGATTTTTGTAAGGGGAAAAGCAAAGAAAAACCCCTTTGTGAATAATAAAAATATGGCACAAGGCCTAAAGGATGAGAGCAATAAGCTCAATACAACAATCAGAGCGATGAGAGATTGAGAGAAGAAATGAGAAAGAGGAGAAGATTATTAGAGCAAGTGTGTGAGAGGCATCTCTTAAATAGAGATGAGTGAAGGAGTTTGCATGTAACTCCCTTCTCCTATGAATGCCACATTCCTATTGTGTGTGTGACAAATGTGTGATTCCTCTTAAGGAGAAATATATATTTTCCTTATTAAAGGAAATACAAAATAGTGACATGTCCTCCTACTTGGACTAGGGGAAAATACATATAAGGATACCTTGGTTTATCCTTTTAATTACATATTTTTAACCAAGGAAAGATTAATTCTAACAGGCCTACATAAATTGATTCGAGTGCTAGGGAAGTATTGAGCCCAAAGCTAGTAGGGATAGACTGCAGCGTCTAAGTAGTCGCAAATGGGTTGTTTCTCATCTAGGGGAATTTATGATATAGCTCAAGCGCTTGATGTGAAATTCCATGAGGCGGATGCTTGAGATAACATGGTAGAAATGGGTGCACTCAGTAGGGAACCCATCATGTTTTGGGTGGATGATGTACTAGCTTGATTGGCAGAGCTAGCTTGGGTAGACATAGTCTGTGTTGATGTTGTGGTTGTGAATGATGGCAGAGACAATACTTGAGATACCAGAGGATTCATGTAATGCCCCGTTAGGGAACCCAGGAGAACTTAACCTAAACATAGCACTAATTTCACAGAATAATTTTTTTTTTAAATGTTTACAAACAATAATGATAACAATGCGGAAGAAACACAATGAAGTACATGACATACATGGAATACAACTCATACATAGATAACATTTCTCGAGGGCTCCTTGACATAGAATTACTTAAATAAACTAATCTATGATTACAATAATAAAGCACTGACATAAAGGTTAAATAATCTGAAATCAATAACATACATCTCAATAATAAAGATTACATATACAACTGATACCATAAGGTATACTACCTAATCAACATCCACTGCACAAGTCACAGGGTATGTAATAATACATAATAAAAAATACAATGCATCCTTCAAAGGATAATAACCAATAAATACATATGGTACAAAACACATCTCAGGTAACTGAACAAGTCTCCAAAAGACTAGGAAGATGAAACTGCAATAAGGAACATCCAAGCATGACGAAGAATCCATCAGAATCTCAATGGTAATAAGAATCACTACCACCCAACCGTATGGAACCAAGGGTTCACTCCCACCGTGCTGAGGAGATAGTAACAGGCCCATCACACCGGGTATACAACAAGAATACAAACAAGGTATACATGACCTCATAATCCATGCATAGGAAGATCTTAGAAGCATTCTAATCTAAAACAATGAACACTAAACAACACCAGAGGTACTGACACACATAGGATAACCTAAGCTGTATATAGGAAGGTGTCATCATGTACGTCGCATCCCTGAGTTTTTTCCTAGTAATCTCTTAATGGATTTTGGCACCCAAGTGACTATACACGGCATCAGTGACCTTTCATACAGACAAGATCACTAATGATGCCCAAACCCGCATCTCGAAAGGGGGCAAGCATCATCTCATCCTCCATCTTAGCCTATATTAGCGCTCAAGCATGGGTGAGGCATTAATATTATTAGTTTAATACTAGGTCAGCCTAAATAGATTAATTATATTATCACTTATTACCACTACTTACAATAAGCAAACCCTGATAGCCACTTGTGGGCTCCGGCACTTATTGCAAGCCACCTCCTACTATACAATTAGGTAACCCACCCTAGGTTCACAAAAGAGTATCATAAGGATAATTCATAATTCAAATTGCATCCTATACATTCAGGTGCACACAAGTTCTCAAAACCCTAAAATATCTATAATATCCTCACAGGACCAATCAATACTTCATATCTGAATCAGGTTGGGTTTAGGAAATCAAGACTATGACATCATCATATAAACACAAACTGACATCATAATAAAATCATACAGAAAATATAATCTCAAAACCTCTGGATTTAAGTCCTAGGGTCATCTAAGCCAACAGATACCCGAAAACATGATAACATAGAAGAATCATTCAATTCATATAAACACGCACCCAAAACACATCATAGTATAATCACATCATATTCAGAATGCATAAAATCAAATA
Source organism: Thuja plicata (assembly GCA_018584345.1). NCBI lineage: Eukaryota > Viridiplantae > Streptophyta > Pinopsida > Cupressales > Cupressaceae > Thuja > Thuja plicata. The sequence goes on along the minus strand of MU223062.1, from coordinate 630,923 downwards.
TAATGTTAACGTAGGGATAAACAAATTTATGATCCCCAATCATGCAAATTCATTTATTTATTAAAATTACTATCTAGAAATAATTAAATATTCCATATTGTTAAGACATTAACATTTCCTATAGATCTATTTATAAAAATAATTTATAAATACATCTAAGAAATAATTACCAATTTCAGTTATAATTACAAAATTATAAGACTCTTAGGTGCCTTTAAACATCCATAATAATCGTTCAATAATATCTCCAATAATTAGCTAACACCATGGGGAGTGATGATTAACAATAGCCAATTCATAATAATGACAAAATAAAACTCTCTTGGCTCCTAAACTAATTAAAATATTATTTATCTGATATATAGAACACAATCCCCTTTTTATAGTAAAGAATTCCCACTTCCCCAATTATCTAATTTAAAACCAATTTTTTTTAAAAAAAAGAATTACCCATAACTAATCTAGCAATTAACTCTATATTAATTTAAAAATTAATAATAAATCAATATTGAATTTTAATCATAAATCAAATTTAAAATTAACTAACTCAATTTAACATTTAAATAAACTAAGTAAAGATTAAACATAAATCTATTTAACTAACCTCATGTTTAAACAAGTGCTAAAAAACAAAATCTAATTAAACTAATTTCATAATAACAAAATTTAAATAAACTAAATTTAAATAAATTAAATTTTAAATAAACTAAATTGAATTTAATAAAGTTTAATTTAACTAAACTTTTAGTAAAAATAAAATAATATAAAAAAAAACATATAACATGGGGGGGTCCCTGTGGCCCCCACCCCCTCCTTTTTCCTCCTGTCGCGGGCCCTTTCCTTTAAGGAAGGTCGCAGGGGATCCGGCCCGGCCGGCGCCTTGGCTACCATGCCAGCAGCTCTAGCTGCCGTGCCGGTGCCTCGGCTGCGACCAGCCCTACGCATGGGGAGGGGGAGTTGATGGCCCCCGCCTCCTTTTCAAATTAATATTTTATTTTTTTTGAATTTTTTTTTATTAAAACAAACTTTAACAAAGCAATTTTTGTATATTTTATATATATATTTTTTTTTTGAAAATTTTGAAAATGGAATAATGAAATAACTTACTTTTTTTTTTTGTCTTTTCTTTATTTAATTGACTGGTGTACTTTTTTTCACTCTATATATTTATTTTATTTTTATAATAGAGAGCTAATTATTTTCCTCCAATTGATTTTGCCAAAGGATATTTTCAAGGGAGGAATTTATTTTTTCCTCCTACTATAGTTTTAACTATAAAGCACATTGATTTATCATTTTCTAAGAGATCTATAGGAAATTTTTCAATAAAATTTTGACAGCACCTCCGTACAAAATTAATATATATTTTTCTACAAAAATTAAGGATCTAGGTTTCTAGAAATACCCATTTCAACAATATATTCAACTAAAAACCCTTTATGCCCCCAAGCACAGATCTAACATGCAAGCTTGAATAAAATATCAAATTGATCCAAATTCCCAATTGAAATCATCAAAAATATAAAATAAACAAACAAGGAATGACCAAACAAAGGATTCTTAGCTTTTTAGATGCATAGAAGACAGGGATCTGAAAACCAGAATTGACATGAACAAGACCCTACCTCAATAATTGTTGAGATATACACAATCTAAAATCCAAGCAAGGAGAATTCCTAAATTATGCTCCAAAACCAAGCACACCCAAAACTCTCCAAAAATGCTCCCCAAAACCTGTTAAGTTCAAATGAGAGAAGAAACCCCCTAATGAGGATCAATTTCCCCTAAACAAGCAATCCCTAATGACAACACATTCAGTTAACTCCTAAAATGACTCTCCCCAAAATTGAAAGGAAATAACAATTAATAATTAAAATATCTAATTACTTGCACAACTCAACTTTGACTCCTAAAATCAAGTTGAGATCTCTTGAGTTTGAAAATACTTTTTCAACCAAATCTTGCACATGTAAGTAATAAAATATTAATTTAAATAACTTAAATATTTACATCACAATTATCCATGCAACTAAATATTTAATTATTTAACTAAGCATAAAATCTTATTTACTTTAATTTTTAATTAAATATTAATATTCAATAATTGCACTTTAATTAAACTTCCAATTAAACATAGGTATTTAAATTAATTTTTAATTAACTAAATACCCTATATTTAATAATTAATTACAATAATATTCAATTAAATACATAACATGATTTAACACCCACATAATCACATCAAGCACCTGAAATTAAAACACATGCAAAATCAAGCATGCACAAGGAAGGGATACACAAATTCCTATCAACTATATGAATTTGATAAGGTAGCCCAACGAGTACTTGTCCACTAATTAGGACAATTAGGTTTAGGATAGGCTTTGGACATGAAAACTATCTCCCCTCTCTTACCATTCAGATTAATGCGATAGGGCACGCTCACTCTTGCCAATTCAGGGAAGACGTAGCCCAGTACCTGCAAACCTGTCATCACAAAGACGAACATACATGCATATATATAATATGACAAACAATGGTTGAGACCAGGTTATCATGTAGATCTCATCGAAGAAAGTAACTACGACTCTATCCCATACCATACCCAGCACATCAAACAGTAATGCAAAACATTCAATGATCCATGTGCATATAAATCTAGGGTCAGTATTATCAGAAAACCATAATCGAAATGAAATCTTAACATATACATAACCATCATTAAATAACCATAAATCACATATACACAAAAGATACAACATGATAATAATGGATCAATAACATACTGAAAAGTAACGCATGAATATCCTTAAAATCACCTGAAAGAGCTAACACATACATACTATGGTCTAAAAGAGGTCAGAAACTGACACGGACAGTTAGACAAAGGGGTAGGTATTACAATTCATTTGAGTTTTGTTTTGTCTATATATATGGTTTTCAGGCCATATCATTGATACATTAAATTTAGTAGGGAGTTTGACTCCCTTTTTTATCAACATAGCTAGAAATCTTTCAAGGTTTCTTTCCCCAACAACATCAACCACTTGTGTGGAATAAGCATATTTATCTATGTATTTGTGTTCCTCCTCTGTGACATTATGAAATATAGTTGGTCCATGAGGACCATGAGGAATAGCATGCACATTCTAAAAGTAGAGAGGAGGATCGGTGTTTTTGAATGGGTAGTCCTCTTGCTCTTTTTTTCATAGGGGAAATTGGTTAATGTAGGATTCATTAGGTTGGGTTTTAGTCTTTGACCTAGTACAAGGTCCTCCATAGGGTGTGATAGACATGGTGTTATCTAGGTTTGAACTAAAATGACTGATATAAGGAGAAAAAAAATGGATAAACTCTCAAGGAAAGTCCGAGTACCTATTCTTGACAAGTGTAATTCTAGGAAAAAAATATGATTTCTCTTGATCTCAAAGATAGGTGATGATAAGATATTGATTCTGAATCTTTCCTTAGATGAGACAAAGTCGCTGATAAAGATTGATGAAGCTAAGATAATGGGATCAAGATAAGATAGTCTAAACTTTTGAACTATCAATGGTAAATAATAATCGGATAGTCGAAGAGAGATGATCCTAGATGTTTTGAGATTCACACTTGATTCTTTGTTCTTGCCTTAGATGTAACACTAAATTTTCACATGAAATGGGGAATATTTTCCAAGGTTTTTAGATTGATAAAAATGTCAAGTATTGATAGAGGAATCCAATTATTATGCTAGAACAAATGCACAAGTTTCTAGGTCAATTGTGACATCATTTTGGTGATTGCAGCAGAATGCAAGGTCTATTGCGACAAATAATCAGTAATTGCGGCAATAAAATGGTCAAATGTAGCAATAAGGGGGTCGATTGAGGTACTGTTTTGTCAATTGCGGTAAAGCTCTATCAATTGTGGAAAAGTATGATAGCCTAAAAAATGATAGTAATTTGGAAATCTGTCTGATAAAAAAAATGATTTTCTGGAATAGTGATGATTCTGGAACAGAATTTATTTTTTATTGACAACTAGACTTTGAACACGTTTGACCCATTTTGACAGTTTGAGTTGTTGGTTTTTGCATTTTGGAAATTGATCATACAAACAAGCACAAAAGACACTGTTTTAAATATCCAAGAATAGAAGGTGTATGTTCTACAACTTTTTCAAGCTGTAATGTTATCACGTGGTCAGAACGGAGATAGTTAGATTAATCTAGGTCAATTGATTTCAAGATGCAATATTATAGGTCCAATGCTTTGATGTTCATTGGCTCACACAATAATCATCATGCTACTAGGACACAAAGATCCGCAATGTAGGTGCCCATATTTTTCTGTTGCGAGATATTATTGCCATGTTAATGAAGATTTGTTTCATTAACACAATATCCTGGAACGCGTATGTTGGGAATATTGGGGGAAATTTTGCAAACCCTTGCACTATAATAAGTTACTTGTTCGGAGGTGAAATGGGTAGGTCTCTAATTAACAGGGTTGTAATAGGGTCCGTGGACTCTATCCAATCAGTTTGTACGTGTGTGACTCACTTAAGAGCCTAGTTGACCATGTTGGATACTTAGGAATACTTCACCTGATCCATGCTATCATCAACACACCTCACCCGAGCTTGGCTAGATATAAAATGGAGCTTGGCTCACGTCTTGTTTATATACTGATCAAAAAAATTACCGGTTTAAGGTCATCCTCTAAGGAAGAAGCATTTTCCCCAGATAGACCTCTCTAAAGAAGTATAAAGGTTTTTTAATCTAATAGATTGTGCAAGCGCACCAAAAACTCAAGACACGAGATCAATTGTTTAAGCACCAAAATTTCAAGTGTGAACTGAGCTAATCATCCATACATGCATGCGAGTTCAGTTTTAAGCCCAAAGTAGATGATCATTTTCTTTTTTATTTTAAATGCACCAAATTGAAAGATATTTTTGTTTTTGTTCAATTATTAACTCCCATGTCAATTTTAAGCACTAAATCGAAAAAGTGAGATTTGTGATCTTTTGCATGCACTTTTGTTTTTAAGCACTAAAAAGACAAATGAGTTAATTTTAGGTTATTTTGTTAAATCTGTTTCCATGCCACAAGTTGAAATCACGAGTTAGTACTAAAAATCTTGTAATCAAAACACGTGTAATCGAGAAATGCTTTTGAAACAATTAATACTCACAATGGCCCACTTTTCTCTATCCTTGGTGATTTGTTCAGTCATGCACAGAAACTGAGAAAAAAGTCATATTTTTAGCAAAAAATAGTGAGTTTAATAAAATGTGAAATGATTCTATCAATTGCAAAAATCTTCTGGTGATTGCGGTAAATTGTTGTCAATTGCGGTATTATTCTATCAATTACGGCAATATTATGTCGATTACAGCAATTTGTTGGTGATTGCAAAATAGATCGGTTAATTATGGAACAATACCAAAAATAGAGATTTAAAAATTATATAAAATGATTGTGAAAGCCACAGATCGATTGCGGTAATTAACTACTCAATTGCGAAAAAATTTCATCAATTGCAACAAAGTACTATCAATTGTGAAATTATAATGTTAACAAAAAATAAAAATAAAAAAATGAAACTGCGGTCGTACGGTCGAGGCCGGCAAACTCTATATGTCATTTTCAAGCAATTATCAGGTTGCTCAATTCACGTCGGGTTCACCAAAATGTATAGCTTGTAATCTGCACACTCAAACGAGGGTTAGTAGCACCGATTTGCAATGGGAGAAATCAATCAAACTACTAGGAACAAACCTATGGACAATTTAATAACAAACAATCAAGGAGGAATACAAACGAATGCAAACCATAATGCTCGAAGATTCTATTGCTTATCTCTACTCCTAAAATGTTGGATGGATGGTGCTCAGTGTTGGTATTGGCAACGTCTATAACTTGGGAGTGTTGAGAAAATGAGATAACTGTGATCACAATAATGCTTGATGCTTCTTACAAGAATCCTGCAGAGTAAGTGTGTACAAAGCTTGAAATCTTGGATCCTTCAAATGGTTGTGAAGGACTGATTATATCGATTATGGAAATTATATGAACAGTTGAGATCAATCCCAGATATTAGAGGATGGACGGTTGAGATTAAAGGGAACTGGAGAAGCAATCAGTAAACTCCACCTCTTCAACTTGGAGAGAAGAGGTAATGTTTTAGTTAACTGAGGAGAAACCAGTAAACTCTACCCCTTCAATCTGGGAGAGAAGATATAATGATTTAGTTAACTGAAAAGCAACCAATAAACACCACCTCTTCAAGTTGGAGAGAAGAGGGGATGTTTAGTTAACTGATAATTTGATCAAGAGTTACCTTTTTGAACTTGATAATAGATTTATTTAAATATTTAATTTATTTTTATAATTAGAGTGTTCAAACATGTGATAATTGAATTATTTTTTATTTAGAATTGAATTATTAAGTGAAATGAAATTAATTTAATTAGAAAAATTAACTAATAAGTTTAAATGTTTAAATTTAAACTTTAGGAAATTGAATTTAATTAATTAATGAAGTTTAATTAATTAAATGAAATTAATTATTTAATTAATTTTGGGGAAATGATTAAATGATTAGGGGAATGGATTTTAGAAGAAAATAGATGATTAATTAATGATTAAAAACCATTAATTAATAGATAAAAATTAGTGTTTTAATGTAAAGTCACAATTATGTCCATTTTAGGGTGTCTACATTTTCCCTTCTTTGATACAATGTGATCCATCATGTTGTGTCAAAGAATTTTCAGATTTGATTCTACACATAAGATCTGGACAAGGCTAGAAGCACTATATGAAGGAGATCAGTACACTAAGAAGGCAAAGTTATAAAATTGGAAGACTAAGATGGAGATTTTAAGAATGTGAGATGATGATATTGTCAGAGCTTATGTATAGAGGGTTAAAAAGGTTGTTACAGGCGTTAGAAACTCTGGAGGCACATATACTAAAGAAGAAGTGATCGCAAAGATTATCAGATATTTTGACATCTGCCTATAAGACAAAAGTACAAGCCATAGAGAAGATCATACCATTGACTAAGAACTTCAACAGAGAAATGTTGATGGCCAAAATAACCACCTTTGAAGTCGCAGAGTTTCAGGTTACTGTACCCAAGGTTGAGTCTACATTCAAGGCAATTGTTCATAATGACAAAAGGACCCTATCAAGCCTTGCGAGCACCAGCAGAGGCAATAGACATGTAGAGCTTGGTTAATATGTTGATGAATGGGCAGAGATTAAAGAAGAATAAAATAAATTGGATGACCTTGTGGCTTTAATAGCAGGAAGCAAAAAGAGAGGTAATGGTAAATTTGAAGGAAAGTTAACCCTGAAATGTTTTTCTTGTAAAAAGATTGGTCATTTTGGATCTAGATGTGCTACAAGGGTTCCTAAGTATAATTCTAAGTTTCATAGGCTTGACTACTCCAAGAATAAAGAATGCTACTATGCTAGTGAAGGTGTATCTGATGATGATGTTATAGATGATGATGAAATTGGATTTGTTGCTATTAAAGATAATGATCCTGTTCATGAAGAAAAAGCCCTAGTAACACATGTTGAAAAGAAATCAAAATGGATCATTGGTAGTGGATGTTCACATAATATGACTGGTGATAAAGATAAATTTATTAAACTAAGTAGATATGATGGTAGTGTAGTTAGATTAGGATATAATACTCCTAATTTGATCATTGGAGTAGGTTCAATCTCTCTTGATGGAAAAATTAACACTAACGATGTCTTACTTGTTGATGGATTAAAGAACAACTTGTTGAGTGTTGGATAGCTTGTAGACATGGGATATCACTTACAATTAATGGGTGGGAAATGTACTATCAGAGGCCAGTCTAGAAACTTGATCGCATCAATAACTAAATCAAGAGGTAATGTATTTGAGCTGAATAATACAAAGGCAACTTGTTTAGTTGCAAAGATAGATGATAGTTGGTTATGGCATAGAAGGTTTTTCATATAAATTTTGAAAATATTGTTAAGGCCAGTAACACTAATGCAGTCAAAGATTTACTAAAAATTGTGAAGCCCACTGACACTATGTACAGAGAATATATAATGGGAAAATAAACTAATAGAAACTTTAAGAGAAAATCCTTTACAAAAAAAGAGAAGTTGGATGACTATTCTTTGTTGATGAAAATCCTTTACAAGATCTTACTATGGTGAAAGGTACTTTATACTCTTTGTTGATGACTATTCTAGGATGATGTGAGTTGCATTTCTTAAAGAGAATTCTAAAGCATTTGATAAGTTTAATATTTTCAAAGCCAAAGTTGACAATGAATCCCTTCTAAAGATAAAGTTTTTGAGGTGAGACAGAGGTGGAGAATTTACATCAGATATGTTCAATGCTTATTGCGAAGAGCATGGGATATATAGATAAACATATTCTCATAGGACCCCAAAGCATAATGGGATTACAAATTGAAGAAACAAGACTATATTAGATGTTGTCAGGACTATGTTTCTTGAAGGAAAGGTCTCACATATGCATTGGAGAGAGGCAATTAGTACAAGACTCTATACTTTGAATAGAATATAGATTAGAGAAGGTATGAATAAGACACCCTATGAACTTTGGTTTGGTTATGCTCCTAATGTGAAATACTTTAGAATATTTGGTAGCAAGTGTTATATCAAAAGGGATGATGAGATAGGAAAGTTTGATGCTAGAAGTGATGAAGTAATTTTCCTTGGATACTCTACCAGAAGCAAGGCTTATAGATGTTTTAATTTGAGATTGAGGAAAATAGTTGAAAGTGATAATGTGAAGATTAATGAGATGTTTCAGATTCAAGAAAGAAAGTAGACTATGATTAAATTTCAGAAAATAGGGAGTTTCCTGCTAGACAAGAGGAAAATCAAAATTATGAGAGTGACATTGGAATTGAGGTAAGTCTAAATGGACCTAATAAGAATCCTAAGAATCCAAAGTATGTTTGATAAATCATCCTGAAAAATTAGATTATTGGTAATGTTGATAAGGAAATTATTACAAGATCTAAGATTAGGAATGAAATTTGTTTGATTTCACAAGTAGAACCTAAGAATACTAATGAGGCTTGTAAAGATGAATCTTGGATTAAGACAATGTAGGAAGAATTGGATCAGATAGAGAAAAACAACACTTGGGAATTGCTTCATATACCTAAGGATAAGAATGTGATTGGTACTAAATGGGTTTTTAGAAAAGAAAAAAAATGAATGAAGAAGGCATGGTTGTGAGTAAAGCTAGATTGGTTTGTAGAGGCTACTCACAACAAGAAGGAATAGACTTCGAAGAAAAATGTTCTCATGTTGCTAGGTTAGAGGCAGTGAGATTTTTTCTTGCTTATGCAACACATAAAAACTTTAAAGTATATCAGATGGATGTGAAGTCTTCATTTCTGAATGGTGATCTAGAAGAGGAAGTCTATATTGAGCAACCTAATGGTTTTCCTTTGACACATGATAGAGATGTGGTTTGCAAGTTAAAAATGAATTGTATGGAATGAAACAAGCACCTAGAGCATGGTATGCTCGACTAAACATGTATTTATTACATCTTCATTTTAGAAAAGGCATCGCAGATGGTAACTTGTACTTGAGAACTAGTGAAGATGAAATCTTGATTATTGAAGTATTTGTAGATGACATTATTTTGGAGGTAATGATGAAATGAGAAAGAAATTTTCTGAAGAAATGAAAAGTAAATATTAAATGTATATGATTGGTGAAATGAAGTTCTTCCTTGGTTTGCAAATTACTCAAAATGAACATGGTATTTTTATTTCTCAAACCAAGTATCTTAAGGAATTGCTAAAGAAGTTTGGGATGGAAGTTTGTAAACCTATTGGAACACCCAAGTTACTGAATGAAAGCTTACTTCCACTGATGAATCTCAAAATATTTTTCAGATAAAATACAACTCCATGATTGGATGTTTGTAGTATTTAACTCACACTAGACCAGACATAGCTAGTGCAGTTGGAATTGTTGCGAGGTTTCAAACTAGTCCTAAGGAGACTCACCTTACTGCAGTTAAGAGGATATTCGGATATCTAAAAATAACATTGGAATATGAAATATGGTATAAAAAATTTGATGATTTTACATTACATGTTTATACTGATGCAGATTGGGCAAGAAGTGTTGAAGATAGAAAGAGCACTAGTGGTGGTGTATTTTTCCTTGGTAATAGGTTAGTTTCATGGTTAAGTAAGAAGCACGAATATATAGCTCAATCTACTACTGAATCAAAGTATGTAGTTGCTTCTATAAATTGAACACAGATTATTTGGATGAAACAGATGCTAAAGAACATTGGGATAACCTTTGAAAAACTAGTAGTTATACATTGTGATAATACAAGCACAGTGAACATGTCAAATAATCTTTTTATGCATTTAAAGAATAAAAATATTTCAATCAAGTGTCAATTTTTGAGAGACAAAGTTGCAGAAAATGAATTCAAATTGGAATACATTAGTACAAAGGAACAAATTGTAGATATATTCACTAAACCTTTGCCAAAATATGCCTTTGAGTATCCTAGAGGTATTCTTGGGGTGAGAACTCCTCCTTGTAAAAACTAGATGATGCAGGAATGCATCAGTCTAGTATTTTTCAGAGCTATACTACTCACTGGACTTGATGCTTGGATCCACTCCTCAAGTGGAGTGATCATACGAATACTTGATAACATATTTGGGTGATCATGCACCTAATTTGTTGCAGGCACAAAGATTTGAAAAATCTACACCTTGTAGAAGTGGGACATGCAAAGAAGGAAATGAGCTATTGCACCCTTTTTCATTTATTTCAAAGGGGTAGAGATATAAGTGAAAATCCCTACTATTTGGGGGGAGTTGTGAAGAGGATATTTAGAAAATTGTATTAAGAAAGCTACTTTTGGGTTGATGGATTTTTACATATGTTTCCATCAATTCCAAAGAGGGAGATTGTTGGAATTTTTGGTGTTTGAGGTGTTGGCATTCATGTTTTTTCTTTGATGTCAACATATGTTTTAGTTGGATGTAGTAGACATCTTAGAAAGACTGGTAATCACAGGAACATGTGAGATTGACAGATCTGTACAGATAGTGTACACCATGTGAGAGTATGAGAGTGCATATCTATGGAGAGGGATGAGTTTATACCTTATGTCTAAGTTTTTTGGATTGTATGTAGTTTTTTAAAAGGAGTTACCATTATTTTGGTGAAAAAAAGTTACAGAGTAGTGACAAAGAATTATGACAGAGTTAGCCTCTGATTTTTTGGGATAACTTGGGTATGAGAATGTGTTATGATATGCAAGCTTGAGGCGTGGCAAAAGACATGTTGGAGAATGTTATTTTTGATTCTTGGGTCACTGGGTTCTTGGTGACATCAGTTGTGGCGTGTAATCTTGTGAAGACCTATTTGTGGCTAACTACAAAGGTATAACATGTTTACAAGATGGTGAGCATGGATTATGGATCCTGGCACGTAATTAACGATTTATATTTAATGTTTACTTGTTTGAGGTACCATGTATATCTTAGCAAGAGTCTAAGTAATTGTTTTTTAATTGGGAAAGTCTTAACAGGTGGACCTAATTGCTTATTATAACTTGTATAAATGAAAGTGTTAGAAACATAAAAGAAAATGGAAAAGAGATAAGGAAAGAATCCAAGAGAGAGTGCAAAAGGAAGAATTTTACCAAATACAAATAAAGAGAGAGATTTTCCTTCAATAGATCAAATACAAGTTCACCAAAATGCTCCAAGTCCAACACAAGAACTCAAGGATTTTGAAAGGGGAAAAAGCAAGAAAAAACCCCTTGTGTATAATATGAATGAGGCACAAAGCCAGAAGAAGAGAGATAGATAGAAATAATCTCATTACAATAATGAGAGCAAGTTTGAGAATGTGAGGAGAAGTGAGAAAATAGAAAATATTATTTTGCAAGTGTGTGTAGAGGCGTCTCTTTAATAGAGATGAGTGGAGGAATTTGCATGTAACTCCCATATTCTATGAATGTCACATTCACATTGAGTGTGTGCCAAATGTGAGATTCATCTTAAGGAGGAATATCTAATTTCCTTATTAAAGGAATTACAAAAATGTGACATGTCCTCCTACTTGGACTAGAGGACACACAATATAGGATACCTTGGTTTATCCTTTTAATACATATTTCACCAAGGGAAGATTAATTTATAATAGAAAGTAGTTTCTTGATGTGTAAATGGATGTGATGATGTTGTGAGCATGTGGATACGATTTTTGCTAGATGTAGAGTAGTGATTATGTTTGTAATGCACTTTATTGGAACTGTATAAGAAAAGCAAGTTTCTATTAGTCAGTTCAGTGTTATAAGTATACCTATATACTTCTCTTTGGACAGTGGGTCCAGAAGGTGGATTTAACCTTCACTTTGGGCAGTGTGCTTGGGAAGTGAGCTCATCATCTCATTCGACTCCTAACAGTGTTGAGAAGAATCCTAACAAGGTTTGTCCTTTAACAGGTACTTTGTACTAGATGTAATAATCATCTCCTAACATGGATAGAATATTTCTAGTGCATTTTTTGGTTGTGTTAATTCCCACTGGGTTTATTCCCTTAACAGGGTTTTCCTCATGAACAAATACTCTTGTTATGGTGTTATTTTGATTTTCACTGAGTAATTGGTTTTCAGTTTAAAGTTTATATTAATCAAGCACACAATTGATTCACTCCCCCTCTTAGTTGTGCTAACAATTAGGGCATACATTAATGCCAATATGGAAGACCTTGCCACCAATCAGATGAAGGATTTGTATACTAGTGATATTTAAGGAAAGGATGGGAATTTGAAACCAAAATTCAAAACTCTTGAAGACAAGCACTTCGAATAATTTTCTAGGTTTCCATTGATAGAATGGGATAAATGGAGATGATATGTACTGAGCAGGATACATGATGAGTTTATGTGACTCGAAAAACCATTTAAGCTCACAACGGAAATTATATGGGTGGTAACAACATTATGTGCATCTGATGAGATTCTTATACTAAAGTAAATCAAGAACTAGACTGTTACATATGTAATTGATTCTAAGCCCAACAAAACAGGAATGACTATCAATGATATACTTGAAGATGATGTAAAATCTACATCAATAGTGATAGGTTATAAGGTATATCACTCTATCTAGGAGAATTCAATCTTTGGTACTTCAATTTACATTACTTACCAGATGTTGGAAGATAAAGAATATGGCCTATATGAAATGTTAAGGAGACATTTATTGAGGAGAACAAGAGAGAGAAATTGAAGGCAAGAGACATTGCTAAGGTAGTGAAGGAATTTATAAATCAGTGAAGTATGGAAATTGATCTGAGACTGTTACAAGGGATAATAGACTTGTCTATTCTCTCACCCCTTCAGAAAATCAAGTTTGCACAATTTGTTGAATTACAAGCTAGGGAAGAAATATTGAGAAATTACTTGGAAGACAACAAGTTGTTGGGTCTTCCATCTTACATATTGGAGCATTTTATGCCTATTTATTTCATGGATGTAGTAGAAAATCTATCAAAACATCTCAAGAACCAAATCAGTGCAATGAGTACTCATTTTGAGTCATTTAAGAAACCTATTGACATTAAGGTAAGGAAAGAGTTCAATGACAAAAGGTTTAATAAGTTAAAAGGATCAATAATATATGACTGAGTTATATTCGACACCAACATTACAGGAAATCAAGATGCTCTACCTAAATGTGGAAACATTTACAAGACATGTATATCTATTTTAAAATTTGTTGGAGGCATTGAGAGGAAGATCAAGAAACTTTAGCAATAATTGGATCACATTACTCAATCCTTTAATCCTTTGGTATCTTCTAATTCAAAACTAGAAGGTCAAGTAATATTCCTACTTGATGTTGGCATATATATAGAGATTATTGGTATAACTTCTTGATGAAGGGTGCTCCCCTTACTAACACAAACACACAAAAAATTTGAGAATAAAAATGATTTGCAAAGACAGGAAATGGACTTTCTATTATCCACAATGAAAGGAAAATACAATATTTTGAAATATAACATGCATATTCATAAATATAACATGCATAGCCACTTGGTAATTTTATTACAATATTCTACAAGCCAAATCCACCAGATGCATAACCCAGAACTACCCTAGACAACCCTACAGGCCTTCAATAAATAGCCAATTTTAACCGCCCAAGAAGTTCTAGAAAGAAAACCCAAAAGTTTGAGGCCAACCATCCCTAATATATTATTATTCATTTTTATTACATTAGAATAGGACCAAACAACTTTGGAACCCAAAAATAAATTTCGAAGGAACTTTAACTTTTTCAAGTTTACGTAGCGTAACTTACGGAGACCATAACTCATCACCTGTTGACCTAATGGGCCACCGCAACCCCATTTCAGAAATGCCATGAAGTGCTCTACAACACCTAACTTGTGCAAGCTCAAGTTAGCCAAGGTTTCAACCCAATTTGGAGCCTCTAAAGCCTTCAAAACTAAGTTTGAAGTTTTTGTACCCTGCTGCCAATACCGAAAATATCCAACATCTACAAAACTGGACTGAATCTGGAAATGAAACTTTACTAGAAAACTAATATAATAAAATTGAACCTCCATGGAATAAAATAGAATGTTCTGAGCTCAAATGAAAAACTTACTAAAAATAGTTAATTTCCAGAAATAACAACTCTGCACAAAATAGCCCTTATTGAAAAGAAACCAAAAAATATTTTTGGGTGATGCAAGATTGCTCTTACACCCAAGATGCTCCTACATCACTGCTCTAGTTGATAAGGAAGTTATATTATTTTTCATTGATGTCAAAGTAGAAAAGTATTAACTATCAACATTAAAGACATACTTATTAGCAAGAAGGCTAGCTATCGGATAAGGACGCCGACAGCTATTCGGTTAAAAGAAAAGATCACACCACAGCTAACAAGGAAGGATGAACAAGAAAAAAAATTATTATTATGATGAAATTATGATCGTTGGATCTAGGTTTAGGTTTTGATGATTAAAGAAAATATAGTTAAGGAAGAAGACAAGCAAAAGTTAGGTATCGTAAAGAGAAGTTTGGAATCGTGACGAAGGAAAAGAAAGGATATCAGAGGAATAGAAGAACTAATCGGAGAAAGATAGTTGTGATCACAGAAGAGAATATAGTGAAGGATACAGAGGCTTGAATGGTATGTTATTATGTTACAGAACTTTATTGGATCTGATAAAGTAGAGATAGTACAAACTATAGATCAATATAATGTTGTTACTCTCTAATAGTTGTGACAGTAAAAATCCCTTATCTGGTAACCCTAACAGGTCTATTGTAAATCCTTTAACAAGGTGAACACTGTATAAGTGGGATAAAATTCTTTAACTAGGTTACTTTTAACAAGGTATAATAATTTAATAGGTCTCTAGGTAAATCCCATAACTGGGTAGCATTTAATAGTTCTTTTGTAACCCTTAATAGGGCAAGCTCTTTACTGAGCGTATTCCAGAAGAGTACAACATTTGTGTGCACAGATCTCACACCTTGGTTTTTTTCTCTAATCGGGTTTCCAAGTGATAAATATTTGTGTTAATGTTGTGTGAATATTTATCTTATGAGGCATGGATGTTTAATGTTTTGGTAACTGATAAGACTGTTATAGGTGAATGAACTGTAATCGGTAAATCTGTTAAGTGAAGATAAGAGATTGTGTTTAAAGTAAAAGAGTTGAGATTACTGATTCAAACCCCCCCCCTCTTAGTAACCTTTCCTATACCTTCAATTGGTATTAGAGCATAGGTTCCCTAATTTGGAAGCTTAACTGCTTATGGCAAAGATCAAGATCTCAAGATGTATAGGAAGGAGGCACCCAAGTTCAACAAGAATGAAGATGACTTTGGAATGTGGGAAAGTAGGATGAAATTGAACATATCAGGACTTTCAGATAATGGAGTGGATTATCTCTTTGATGAATATGTAAAACCTATCGGTACACTTACCAAAGCAGAGAAGAAAGAAAAGTTGACTCATAACTCTGTGATGATAGAACTAGTGAGTTCTTTGCATAATTCTAAGTATGTTGATATAAAATATCTACCTTCAGCCAATAAGATCTAGGATAAATTGGTACAAGTACATGGTGGAGATTAACATGTCTTACAAGAAAATTTTGATGGACGCAAAGGAAAATTTGATGAAATGAAGATGCTCGAACATGAAACTATTTCTCAATACAGAACCAGGATAAAAGAAATTGTCACATCCATTAAAGGAGCTAGTGGAAAGATGGAAGATAATGATGTTGTAAGTAAGAATCTCTAAACACTTCCACATAGGTATGCTATTAGAGTTTCTGTGATACACAAATTAAGAACAGTTGATAAGACTACGATCACAGTTGATTCACTTATTGGTAGGCTCAAAACATTTGAATTGAGTAATTGTGACAATAGCCAACCTACTAGTGAAGTTGCATTTCAAGCTACTGCTAATATTAGATCATCTAGAAAAGGAAAAAATATTGTTTATGACTTTGATGAATATGAAGGATTAGCTATCGAGGAGAAAGAATTGGAAGAACTTGAAGCATAGATTGCTATAATATTTCCTAAAGGTAAAGGAAGATACAAAGGTAAAAGCCCTATTGCATGTTGAAATTGTAGACAAAATGGTCACTTTGCACCTAGATGTCCTAACAAATAGAAAAAGGATCATGATGGAGAAAAGAAAGAAAAATACAAGAAATACAAGGATTTCACTTAGAAGAGCAAAAAGCTATGTTACATTACTGAGGAAGAGGAAAATGAATACAACACTGATGGAGATGATAATGATGAGGAAATAGTGTTTGTTGCTATAAAAGAAGATCCCTCTACCGATAACATTGATATCAGAGTAGAAAAAGATTTGATCTAAAGTGTGAAATGTAACAACAAATGGATCATCGATAGCGGGTGCACACACTATATGGCTGAAGATAAGGACAAATTCATAGCCATGGAACAATGTGATGGAGGTACGATTGCATTTGGAAATGGTTCTCCTTGTATAATTAGAGGTACGGGTTTTATTGCTTTAACTGATGATATCATTTGTGATGATATTTATTGGGATGACGGATCAAAACATAGTTGCTAGGCATTTCTCAATTGAGTAAAAAAGGATTCAAATTTGAGTTTGGAAATGGTAAATGCAAAATATTTGAGAAGAATTGAAAACTGATTGGAACCAATGGACAGACAAAAGGTAATATTTTTAAACTAAATACTATTGTTGGTGACTGTTTAATTGCAAGAATAGAAGAAATATGGTTATGGTATAAGAGATTGTGTCATGCTAACTTTGATAATTTGGTAAAGGTTAGCAAGAAGAAAATTTTTAGAGGAACACCGATACTGAACAAGCTAGACAATGTAGTATGTAAAGAATGTCAGTTAGGTAAGATGACTAAGTCAAGTTTTTCAAGCACAGACTAATCAACAAATCATATCATAGATTTGATAAACACATATTTGTGCAGACCTATAAGTACAAAAATCTATAATGGAGACAAATAATTTATATTGTTTATTCACAACTTCTCAAGGATAATTTCGATAATTTTTTCAAAAGTTAAATTTGGTGTTTTTCATATGTTTAAAATGTATAAAGCTAGAGTTGAGAATGAAACTAGAAACACTCTGAAATGTCTTAGATCAGATAGAGGAGGTGAATTTACTTCAAAATAATTTAATAACTACTGTGAGGAACATGGAATCAAAAATAAGTTGACTACACCTAGAATGCCTCAACAGAATGGGATAGCAGAAAGAAGAAACAGATCTATTGTAGAATGTGCCAAGACATTGCTAAAGAAAAGAGGAGTTGCTCATAAATTTGAAAGAGAAGTTGTTACTACCACTGTATACACACTAAATTGAGTACAACTCAAGAGAGGAACAAACAAGACACCTTATGAACTCTGGTATGGCCGAACACCTAATGTTAGTTATTTTAGAATATTTGGAAGCAAATATTATATCAAGAAAGGTGATAGAAATGGGAAGTTTGATAACAAAAGTGATGAAGTAATATTCTTAGCATATTCTACTAAGAGTAAAGCATTCAAGTGTTTGAACAAAATGAAAAATTGTTGATTTAAAGCATAAATGTAAAGATTGATGAATTTTCTGATCAAAATAAAGAGAATAGTGAAAAGAAACCATAAGATACAATAAATTGATTTACTTTGAACCCAAAAAGTTGGAAACATAACAAGAAAATACACACTAATAACACTCAAGCAATAACGACACCGCTAAGTGAAACAAACAACAGAAATGAATGAAGTCAGGATGTAGAACCTGTAACACCAAGGAATATAAGGATTAACTATAGTTTGACATATATACTAGGAGACAAGAGTGATGGATTTTTAACAAGAAGTCAATTAAGAGCCAAGAACACTACATGTCTACTATCAGAGATGGAACTAAGATTAGTAAAAGATGCACTAAAAGATGAAGAGTGGATACAGGAAATGAGAGAAGAAATTGAACAGATTGAGAAAAATAAAACATGGTCATTAGTTCCAAGACCTAAAGATAAAAATGTTATAGGAACGAAATGGTTTTTCAGGAAAAACTTAATGAGAATGGTGAAGTAATCAGAAACAAAGAAAAACTAGTTTGCAAAGGCTATGCACAGGAAGAAGGAATAGATTATGGAGAGACTTTTACACCCCTGGCTAGATTGGAATGATTCATAATACTACTGGCCTAAACAGCATATAAAAGACTTAAATTTTATCAAATGGACGTCAAATCGACATTTCTGAATGGAATACTAGAAGAAAAAGTTTATATTGAACAACCTAAAAGATTTGTTGATGAACAAGGAAATTTGGTTTGCAGACTACACAAAGCATTGTATGGTTTGAAGCAAGCACCAAGAGCATGGTATGAGAGACTAAATTCATATTTAATTAAAATTGGATTTGAAAGAACTAGTGATAATAGTAACGTATATTTGAAGACTGAAAATGAAGACAAAGTTTTGATTGCTGAATTTTTTGTTAATGACAGAATTTTGGAAGAAATGATTTTCTAAGTAACTCTTTTGCTGAGGAAATGAGAAAATAATTTGAGATGTCTATGATTGGATAAATAAAAAAATTCTTTGGATTACAAGTACAACAGATGAAGAAATTTATTTATATAACATAGTTAAAATATATTAATGAGATATTGAAAATTTTTGGAATGGAAGATTCAAGATCTGTCAGTAAACCTATCTAAGGAAGATTATTCTAATGAAGCTAATGAAAAATTCTACGGATGAATGATTGGAAAGCTACAGTATGTTGTTCACAGCAGACTTGATATTACACATGCAGTTGGAATAGTTGCAAGATTCTCATCTAACCCTAAGGATTCACATATGATTGCACTTAAAAGGATATTATCTTAAAGGAACAGACACTTATGGATTATGGTATGAAATAAAAAGAGATTTTATTCTTCAAGCATATACAGAGGCAGATTGGGCTGGAAACATTGATGACATAAAAAGTACAAGTGGATGATCCTTTTATCTAGGAAACATATTAGTGTCATGGAAAAGCAAGAAACATAATTGTATTTGACAATCTATAGCTGAAGATTAATATGTTGCTACTGTCATTAATTGTCATCAAGTGTTATGAATAAAAAAAATACTGGAAGGAATACATGAGAAAGTTGAAGAACCTATTGTTATACATTGTGACAATACTAGTGCTATTAATATATCCAAGAATCCGGTAATGCACTCAAAGACCAAGCATATAGCTATCAAGTTTCATTTTCTAAGGGAATAGGTATAGGACAAAGAAGTAAGATTGGAATACATTCCCATAAAGGAACAAGTTGCAGACATATTCACTAAATCACTACCTAAAGAGAGTTTGGATATCTAAGAGATAAACTAGGGGTCCTACCGCTATTGACAATAAACTAAAAGAAGATGCAGTATGCTATTGATGTATAGGCAGACTACTCTATGGGGGAGCAGTCTACCCAGTAAGGTAAATAAAGTAAAACATAAAAGTACAAAATGAGAAGACAGTACAGTAAGCTTGATTACCTTTGGCATTATTGTCAAAGGAGGTGAATGCAAAGGAAGAGATCGGTAAGGGAGAGAGAATAGTAAGAAAAAGTGTGAGTACAGAGAAAGAAGAAATATGAAGAAGAAGAAGAATTGACAGAACAAAAAGATCAATACAGAAAGGTACAGATAGTGATGTATCACTAGGATTTTGCCAAGATGTTGTTTAAACAAGAGGTTTGTCATCAATGCCAAAGGGGGAGATTGTTGGCATATATAGAGAGATTGTTGGTATAATTTCTCTATTTGATAAGGAAGTTATATTGTTTGTCATTGATGTCAAAGTAGAAAAGTATTAACTATTGGCATTAAAGATGGACTTATCGGCAAGAAGGTTAGCTATCAGATAAGGACGCTAACAGCTATCGGGTTAAAAGAAAAGATCGCGCCATAGCCAAAAAGGAAGGATGAACAAGAAAATGATATATTATTATGATAAAATTATGATCATTGGATCTAGGTTTAGGTTTTGATGATTAAAGAAAATCTACTTAAGGAAGAAGACAAGAAGAAGTTAGGTATCACAAAGAGAAGTTTGAAATCATGACGAAGGAAAGGAAAGGATATCAGAGAATAGAAGAACTAATCAGAGAAAGATAATTGCTATCACAAAAGAGAATACATTGAAGGATATAGAGGATTGAATGGTATGTTATGGTGTTAAAGAACTTTATTGGATCTGATATAGTAGAGATAGTGCAAACTACATATCATTATAGGTTGTTAATCTCTAATAATTGTGACAGTAAAAATCCCTTGTTGGGTGACCCTAAGAGGTCTATTGTAAATAATTTAACAAGGTGAACACTGCATAAGTGGGATAAGATCCTTTAACCAGGTTACTCCTAATAGGGTATAATACTTTAACAGGTCTCTAAGTAAATCCCTTAATTGGGTAGCATTTAATAGTGCTTTTGTAACCCTTAACCAGGCAAGCTCTTTACTAAGCATATTCCAGAAGAGTACAATATTTGTGGGCACAGATCTCACACTCTGGTTTGTTTCCCTAGTTGGGTTTCCACGTGATAAATACTAGTGTTAATGTTGTTTGAATCTTTATCTTATTATGTATGGATGTTTAATGTTTTGGTAACCAATAAGACTATTATAGGTGAATGAATTATAATGGGTATATATGTTAAGTGAAGATAAGAGATTTTGTTTTAAAGTACAAGAGTTGAGATTACTAATTCACCCCCCCTCTCGGTAGCCTTCCCTATACCTACACTTGACAATATCAATATTTTAGTGCAAGAAAAAGATAGAATCAGTGGTCATGTGGGAGAGCTTAGGAGTCTAATTATTCCTAAACTTCATACTTTATTCAGTATAGTGAAGGAAGCATAAGAAATATTAGCTACATCAGCTCTAGTTAACCTACAAGTGGTATAAGGAAAGCAGTATTTATTTAATGGTCACATATTACTTTTGAGTAGTCTCAAATAAGAACAACTAATTAAGACCATTTGTGCAGACATTTTAAATATGATGTAAGTTAGTAAGTTTTTTTTTGTGTACATATGCAGATGTATATATAAATTTTGGATGGATTTTTGGCATATGGATCCCTACCTTTTCTATTGATGTCAAAGGGGGAGATTAGGGTAGTGAAAAATATGAATAAATGTACATAGTAGTTGCTTAGGGGGAGTCTTGAATATTTTTGAAGGAGTCTTGTGCATATTCAGTTTTGACATTCAGTCATTTTCCACTAAGTGTTTCCATCAATGCTAAAGGGGGAGATTAATGAAAAGACACACTATATATATTCTTTGGTGTTGTCCTTGATAGAAAATAAACTCAATTTACAAATCCAAATTGTAGTAGGAAGGTCTGTAGTAAGTGGGAATGAAGATTTGTCTAAGTCTAGTAATGAAGAACATGGTATTTTAGCAGTATAATGTATTTGGTTTGGTGAACACTTCTAGGCTCACATCTTTGGTTGCAGACATAAGAGAAGTATTTTGGATCTATGGAGATGCTTATTCTAGATTTTGGAGGTCTGGTGTTACATGGTGTGGAAGTTAGATGGATTTGTGTATCAATATTATGTTTGTCAGCCAGAGCAGTCGACCTGTATGGTAGATTCATTTTAAAGACATGGTAAATCATTTTAGGTGATAAATTTAATGTTCTAATGGTGGATTTGATATGTATAGAGGCATGCACATGATTATTTTGATCCCAATTATTATTTGATTTTAGATTTGGATAACTTGGTCAACACGTTACACATTTTCCTAGAACATTTTTGAGTCAACATGGGCTATTAATTGCTTTTGTTGTGGACCTATAAGATTGATTGTTCAGGGTTTGAAATTGAATTTTATGTATGCAAGAAGTGCAAGAAGGTGTTATGTGAAGGATCATCCATAGGGATTTGAGATCTAAATTTTTTATTAGTAAAGAACAATGATCCAGGGTAGTTAGAGATAAAGTATATCATATCATAATTTTATGCTTAAACAAAACTGTATCTAAGAATTAGTAGATGCTATTACAATAGTTCAATAGTTCTTATGATTTTTGTAGTGATCTTGTAAGGCAATTAGCCTTCCACGGAGTTGTAACCCTTATTATATTTGAGTAGTGAGCTCTAGAAAGTGAGCATCAATGCATTTACATTCTGCTTTTGTAAGATAATATTTCTGCAGAGTATTATCATGCGGGTACCATCACCACCGTGGTTTTTTCCCTAATAGGGCTTCCATGATAAAATAATTCTATTTTTTATTAAGGTAACAACAGGTTTTGAAGGGACCCTGAAACCCTGTACAAAAGGATACAAAAGATAAACAACAAAGCACTCTTAAAAGGAACAAAACAAGACCACAGTGAGGGTTTTACAACAGGCCCCCACAACCTAGAAAAAATTAAAGTTCCAGAAAATGATCTGGAACCCCAACAACAAGAACAAATAATTAAGCACAAATCATTCTGTTATGGTGTTATGCTTATTTTCTTTATGTTCCTTCTTATTACCTTTCATTCTATGTGCTAAGTGTTTTTTGGATCAATTTAATAAGGTTTAAATTAATAGAACATTTATTTAACCCCCCTCTCATTGTTCCCTCTTTCCAATAACAAGCTACTAGAAAAGTAGTGATAAATTTTTTGATGGATAATATCCTGACTAGATTTGGTATCCCTGTCAAGTTGGTAATGGATAATACAATGTGTTTCAGATAAGAATAATTTAAAGACTTTTGTGAGCACTATAGGATCATGATGTCACATTCATCTCCTTATCATCCCAAGGGAAATGGACAAGATAAATCAAGCAATAAGAGTCTCATGAACACCATAAAAAGGAATTTGGAAAAGAACAAGCAGGCATGGGATTCCAAGTTGAAGTTAGAATTATGGGTTGATAGAGTGACAATCAAGAAAGCAACTGGTAAATCTCCTTTTGAGTTGGTTTATGGAACAAAAGCAAGGTTGTCATTAAATAATTTATTGCTTCTATAGTAGTTTAGTTGAGAAGGAGCATAAGAGATTTTAGAGCTAATGGAAGCCAGGATTGGGCAGTTAACTGAGCTGAATCAAATGAGAAGTGAAACATAAAAGAATAACAATAAGATGAAACAACAAGTTAAATACTTGTTTGATGAAAGAGATACTCTAAGGAAATTCCAAGAGGGATATTAGGTACTAATGTGGAATGCAAGGAACCAAGAGAAATGTAAGAATATAAAATTTGAATCACTCTGGTTGAGTCCTTTTATAGTAATGGAGAATAGTGGCGCTTGATGGGGCAATAATTTGTCTTTAATTCATAATGACTTTATGCTCTGTTCTAAGACATTTCTAAAACACTTGTGAAACTTTTAAGTATTTACACTTATGAACATGATATAAGTATAGTCAGATCCACAAAACCTGTGGGTAGATAGTAGTGACATACTTCGCTAAATATTATATATATGTCATAGTATTTCATATAATTGTTTGAATGAATGTTCTAGCATTTGGATTAAGTTAGATAGTTGAAAACTTGAATATATATGCATGTGCTACTAACCTATTAGGGAAAGATGAGTGGCTTGAGAGTGGATCGACAACATTGATGAAGAAGTGATGAAGTCCCAGCTATGATGAGGAGAATCATTATAACACCACAGAACATTCCTGATGAATTGAAAGAACTATCATTTCAGGTAATATAGGAACACAATTATGCTATATTTTCTTTGCGGTCAATACTCTATTGAAGCGATTATCCAGTCTTTATGGTATTCTGTCCTTTCTTTATGGCATGAATCAGTCAGACCTTATCTTTATGTTTAAATAAATATCAATCCTCTATATAAAGGGATATGATTGTTAGATTGTAGTTAGTTGGATGATTGTACCATTGTTGCAATTGAAAATCAAAGTTACTCTTTTAGTTTCATGTATTTTTCTACTATGCTGTAATTAGTATTTCTAAAAATAAAATGAAGGGGTGATTTTGAGTTATATTTTGTGTTAGTAGTTAGCAGAAGCCAACCAAGGGGGCCCACTTGGAAGGTGGATTAGAGTAGACTAGGTTAGGTTGTTTAATCATTTACAACATTTCAAGTAGAATTTATTGTTTCCTCTTGCAGCATTATAACTTGTGTATGTTCCTGCAACACCTGCAGGGATAATCATAGTGAATGCTTTGGGTTGATAGAATAGGTTAAAGTTGAACTTATAGTTGTAAGCATAAATTTCATTAAGTAGTTGTGTGTGTTTACTTTTCTACAGCAATAGTGTAAGTTTCTTTCATGTATTTTCCTTTCTACCGCTTAAGTAACATGACTCTATGAGAGACTTAGTACACAAATCATCCTATCCCATTTCAAGTATACGTCGCTGGGTTGACAATTTAAATGCACTTCATGATAAGGAAAATAATACTAGTTTGAATACACTATTCCAAGGAGAAGCTTTGGCATGACTATTATTATCTATTGTGGGGTTGTTCATTTTTGGCGTCGTTGCCAGGGATGGTGTCAAGCTGAGGACCTTATTGAGTCATTTTTCATTTTTTTAGATAGTTTCTTGTTTTCTAGATAGTAGTTTGCAGTTCTGAACTTGCTTCAAAAGTTTACATAATTACTTGCATGCATCGAAGAGGAAGAAGATGAGATGTCCATGAAAGATTCATTCCAAGAGAATCCATTAATCTGAACAAAGAATTTGAATAATTTGAATTACCTTTTGTCGATGCAAGTCATGAATTTCTTACAACACCTTCATCTGAAGGAGGCCCTTTTGATCCATTTGACCTTTGACCTTTTGCTGAAATTTTGGCCAATTTTCTTGACAATCCCACCCTAAGTGCATTTGATCCTTTGGCTAATATTACTTCCCAACAACAACATCATTTCCAAGTACCTCCAGTAATGGCACACCCTACCTTTCCATTTCCTATTCCTAGCCTTATCAATAATTCCAAGCTCAAAGACATACCCACTTATGCACTTCCAAAGTTCTATGGCCTAATAACTGAAGGTCATGATACCTTTCTATTTGAGTTTGACATTCTTTGTCAAAGCTTTGACTACAACACTAATGGTCACAAACTCAAGTTTTTTCAAGCAACATTGAAAGAGTCATCTCTAAGATGGTTTATGGGATTAGGGATTGATGCAGCAACCAATTGGATTGATATGTAGACTCTATTTTTGCAAAAGTATAAAGAGTATTGTAAAGGGGGTGAATTGAGAGGCGATGACATTTTTCAAATGTCACAGAAGGAAGATGAAACTCTAGAAGATTACATTTCATGCTTCTTGTACAACTTGCAGAAGAATCCACAACATGTGTTGGAAGAGGATTCACAAAAACTCATTTTCCTGAGGGGAGTAAATGATAACTGTCTTGAAGCAATGGACCTTATGGCTGAAAGAGATATTTCTCAATCTTCTTGGGATGATATTAAGAAAATTTGCCTCAACTATTCAAGATCAACCGTAAAGAAGGGTAGAGGATTTTGATCCACACTTGCTGAAGGAAATAGCTTGGGCATTTCTAAGATAGAAATCTTGAACCTACTATCAAATTTCAAGCAAGATATTATCAATGATGTTGCTACACACCTAGATGCAATGAATGACAAAAAGAAGCATGCAGATGTTGAGGCACAACTAGTTGAATATTTCCCTCACTATCGTAAGCAAAAGAAAGATTGTGGGTGCAAATTGGTGGCAAATTTGGAGAGCCAACACCTTCCTACTGAGTACATGAAAATAGAAGGAGAGGATGAGAAAGCATACTTTGTTGCTCAACGTCGGTCATGGGCCTCAAGACAAGGTATGCCTTAGGACCCTTTGAAATTTTCTAATCCTTATAACAACCAATGGAAGAACCAGAATTTTCAAAATCCTTCTCAGTACTCCCAACCTCCTTCGAACAATGCCTAGCCTAATACTCAGCAAAACTAGTGGTTTAACCCATAGCAAACCCAATGGCCATAGCCTCAAAATAAATGGCAGCCACCATAGGGGAATTGGAAACCATATAACTAGTGGAGAGGACCTCAACAATGGCCTAATCAAAATCCTAGTTATCAACCCTTACCACCCTAGTATCTCAACCTGCAATAATGTCACCTCTTGTATAGGAAGAACAAGATCATCGCCAACGATGATACAACTCCATGATCTAACCTACTGGAGAGAGAGAGAGAGAGAGAGAGAGAGAGAGAGAGATTACCTCACCCAGTAAGAGTGTGTCTTACCGTGAACCACACTAAGGATAAAATTGAAAGCTCTAGTAGGTTTGTGTGTCGTTCTAGTCAATGCTATCAATAACCTTGCACCTTCTGGCGGCTTTTCCTTTGAGTGTATGTGTGCACCTCATGATTGGATCAGGGTACGTTGTATTCATGAGGATTGATTTGTGTCTACACCCCACGAATCAATCAATCTATCACCATGAGGATTGGTTTGCATGCTAGGATAGGTCAAATGGTCTAGCAAATTGTCATACTATTCAACCAATCCTCAATATGTGAAAAGAGAGTAACTGACCATAGAAAATTGTGTCATTCTAGTGTACTCTTTCTAAAAATATGAAAGGAGAGTGATCTGGCCCTAGAAAACTATGTTATGCTAGCATACTCTACCTCTCATGCTTAAAGTGAACAAAATAAGTGCAATAAGGAAGTCTTGTATGCCCCCTTAAGATAAAAAATTAAGTGTTATTTTGTCATCTTAAGGAAAACAAGAACAAGGACCAAATACTTTTAATACCAAGATAGTATCCGCAAGCAACACCCAGTCCAAACGAAAGAAGGTCACAGTTCCTACGAGGTCATGGAAGGGATGAATGCAAACAAATACCATACACAAAATGTAAAAGGGATCCTTGTGAAGGATGACACGCTGCTTGGTCTCCAAGGCAAGGGATGTATCTTACATGGAAACCCAATAGCGAACAATGAAAAATATTATGATTAAGGATGCATATCCTTAATGTAAACTAACATTTCTATGTATGATTGGATGTCACACGATAGATAGATACCGCTTAACTAAGGGAAAAGTGGATCCTCGAGAGAATGATAGAGATTAATATGATGCCCTTGCCCCCAAAAGTAAGAACAAGGATAAAGGGGACCTATTATGGTACTCACAAAGTGTACTACACTATGCATGACAATGAGCCCCCAAGGAGTAGGCTAACAATGTTACATAGTGTGGAGCAACATAATAGGGACTTAGATGTTTTTTAGGAAAATTGGTATTGAAAATAACTCCTTGTGACATGATATACGAATAATAAAACTATCAATGAGTTATTTGATTTTGTAATGTAAATCTTGACAGTCATTAGTAGGGTGATCATGACAGTGGTGATACATACAAAAAGGAAGAGTTATTAGATGTTTGACTACATTTTTTTTTGCGTTTAGGTCTAGTAATCAGCTTAGCACAAAGAAGTTTAGCTAAAATCATTTCTTGATTAAAAGAAAATATAGGAGAAATGTTAGATGATGAGGGAGAGGATGTGGACAAAGGAGACTCAAAACATAATTATTCTATAAGTTCCTTACTACTCTCAACACTTTTTTACACACATCCTGAATCATGTTTTGAAGTGTTATTCATGATGTTGTTAACATTAAATTTATATGATTTCTTATAAGGATTAAATCCTAGTCCATAAGAATGTGCATGTCCCTCGTTTCCTAAGGGCATTTGAATTCCTTGTTTGTGCTTACTGTAACCACCTGAATTTGGTCTATTCCGACAATAGACCCTATTTTCCCTAAGTGTGATCATACCCCCAATTAAGTCATAACAATGTTACTTTGGCATAATTCATTTTTAGAATCAAATTTAATGTCCTAGGTGATTTTTATCATTAAATTATATTAACTATTATAGCCATATGATTCAAATCAATTCAAACCATTTAAATCAAAAGAAATTTAAACATGGCTATAGTATTTAATTATAAAGGAATTAAATAAACTCCTAAATCAATTAACCACTTGCAAATAACCCATTCCCCTAGCCTATTTAATTTAATTAAGATGGCTATAGTCCCCTTAATTATTAAAAAGCAATAAAATGCTTAATAGTTAAATTTCTATATTTTAAATGAATTAAATAAGTTTAATTCATTTCATTTATATTCCCTTAAACCCCAACCTAACCTATCTCAACCACTTATACCTTGGGTTCTAACCCATCCCAACCTATTCCCCCCATGCTAATCTAATCCTAATTTTAAATTCTATCCTAAACCCCCTCCTAATGTTGTCACATTCCATTAAGGAATGATTAACAACTCAACCCACTTGAGAAAGTCAACTTTCTCAAGCATGACTTCTTTAAGGACCAACTTGCCAAGTTGAGCCTTACACCCTCCCATGCCTCTTAAATAAATTTCATTAATGGATATTCCCTCTTGCCCATCCCTCATTAATGCCCAAGGCATTAATGGCTCTTACACTTCATTAATGACCTTAGGGGCTCCATTAATGAAACTTGTCTCCCCTCTCTCTCTCCCATTCCTCTATAAATTGAAGGGATTTGGAGCTCATAAAAAACATCAAAATTTTGAATAGTAGTGTTGTTATGCCAAGATTTTGAAGGAATCTCAAAGAATTGTTATGCTACCTACTCCTTCCTAGCTTCATACACACTCCATAATCACTTTCTTACATAGTTATAATGCCCATTTTAGATTAATATGCATGTTTAAATAGTTAAATAGTTGTTTTAAACTTGAATCTTTCATGCTAGGTTGTTTATGTCACTGGTATTAGCATAATCTGGGGGTTGTTATATTATTTACTACACTCATCCTAGTTAGAAAGCAATAGGTCGATGTTAGGGTTTTATATGCTCATTAACCCTTGTTTCTCACTAACAGAATGACTTATTGAAGTGTTGTGTCGTAGGTAACAAGTGCACAAATATACACACACATTTCTGGCACCCACCGTGGGGCACAATTTCCAACTTGGCCTCATTTTAAATCAATTTTTCACTAATTTGCAGGCCTAGGAATCTGTTATAGGGTCATTTTTGGTCATTCAAGATTACATCCAGGATACGCCCTCGCACCGCAGGAAACGAGGCTTGCATCCAGGATTTCCCAGATCATTTTTCGTTTAGGATCGCATCTGGGGAGCATTTAATCACATCTGGTAAGTAAAGTTGCATCTGGTTTTGTGTCATTTTCTATCTTTCTGGATCGCATCTGGTGAAAATTTTAGTGAACTACATTGCCTAACCACTAACATTTGCGTGTTTGACTTCTTTGGTCTTTTGAATAGCTTAACGATTGTTTGCAGGTTGTTATCGAAGGTTTTTTATGGGATTTGAAATAATGTATACTAACTCAATTTTTCAGGGTGCCAACCCCCATCTTGACCTCTATTTACTTTCTTTAAACATTAAGATACTTTTTCCAATTTATCACTAAACTAACTAGAGGACTATGCTCTTTTCCTTTTAAGGAAAATCAAAAACTCACACATCAGTTTATGGGTTAAACAGAATTTGGAGTTAACTGAACAAGCAATCACATCGTATAATTTATTTTGGATCAGTAAATGAACAACACAAATCACTAAATATTATGGATCAAAGAACAAGTTCAACCGTATAATTTATTTTTGGGCCACAAAAATTGAACAAGCAAACTCACTAAATATTGTGGCTAAATGAACAAGGCAAATCTACTTTCAAGCATCATGTTTTCATTAAAATAGGAACATCTAAATCAGGCACAACATTGCTTGAGGGAAAGAACCACTTTGCTTGACTATTTTTTGGGAGAAAATGGCTTAGATTGGGAGAGTATGCTCTTCTTCTTCGGAAGAATCAGAAATCCAAACATCCAAAGCTTGCCAATCTTTTGTACGCATATTTAATAGTAGAGGGCCTGCCGGTTGAGGAAACAATCTTCCAAGAATGACCCAAGTGAGGATAGGTTTTACGCCAACCCTTCCAACTCACTATAAATAGTTGCTTCCTTGTAGGCTAAAGCCTCGGAAGACGGAGCCAATTTTGTTCATGGAATTTTGACATCATTCCTTGAATATGCTTGGGTATATGTCGAGCGGAGATGCTTGAATCTTGCTTGTGAGACTACATATATTCAGGTACTCATAGGGCTATACACCTCAATTTTTCCTTATACAATTCTATGGGGGACGATTTTGAACGGATTGCCCAATAATCTACAACAACTTCAACTGAAATAATTCCTAATTCATCCCTGAAAGGGTGATAATCTTTGTGCAAGAAAAAAAGTAATTTCCCTAAGACACTCATCATATTATGCTCTCACTTGTGTTTGGAGTCAGCTAATACAGCATCATGACTAGAGCCATTGCGTGTTTGGTGATGGTTGTATTCTGATTAGCATTTGAGTGTGTACCTAAGTCAACAAGAAAAGATTTTCATCCTCCACTTAGAGAATAGGAAAAAGATGAGTGTCTGTTTTACCCTCCTAACAATGCAAATCTGTTTGACGTGTCTGAAAAATCACTAAAAAAGATAAACTTCTTCAAACAAGCAACAATATTCAAACCTTCAGATACATGTATTTTTCACTCACTGGTAAGTCTCCAAACACGATCACAGGTCAGACAAACTACACGAACTTCTAAAACACAAATTTCAAAATTGGCAAAATCTAACAAAGACATCATAAAATCGCATCATGTATACCCTGTATCGCATCTGGTGTTTAGAATCAGATCCGGTATAATACCTTGAATTTGGTTAGCACACAGTTGCATCTAGGGTTTAGGCTCGCATCTGGTGTCATTAGAGGCTCACATCTGGGAGCTCGCATCTAGGACAGAGGGTACTTGTAGAAGTATTTCTTAGAAAGTATCAGTTGATTAGGATACCCTTTTGGCTCTTTAGCTGGTTCCTATTGTCTTTTTTGGTCTCCCTGTTGAAGTTTCAAAACTCTTTCAAATGTCTACCTTGCATACTTAGTCAGTATTTCATGATCGATTCAATACGTGTGGTCAACCCACTTTCTACCAACAACTTGGTTCCTATCTCACTATCAAGGAAATCTAACCCTCTAACGCTAGAATCATTTACGTCCACCAACAATAAATGGTTACTTTTTCCTAGACACACCCACTTGAAAGGTCTGAAACTCTCACTTGCACTCTTGGGAAACGTTGACAAAGTTGAGAAACAACTTCATGGTTAACAAAAGAGGCAACAAGTATGCATCTAAAGGATCGAAAGTGCCTCCTAAAATACCACACTTTCAAGGGGAAACATCTCATAGTTCCCTAATCGATCTAGACTCCCCACAAATGGATAGAGACACTCGCAGATGGAGTGAGTCTTTTGAGGAATATAATAATGGCAAGAGGCCTGAAGATACGGATGAAGAAGAAGAACCTAAGTTTGATCGTCCCCTATTTGAGTCCAGTAGTGAGAACAAAATCATTGAAGAAGAATATGAAAAACTCAAATAGAGTAAGAGATTCCATAAGATAATGGAGAAAATGATTGACGAGGATAAAGAGAAATACTTCCTCCACCTAGCATCCATAGGTGTCAAACTACCTAAGGATTATGATGTGGAAAATCTCAAAGACAAGGAGGTACCAACTCCTATATCCATTCTCGCTAAGCAACTCACTTTGATGCAAACAAAACTCACAAACCTCAAACAGGAGAAAGAGAAACCCAAAACACAATACTCTTTGGACGCCATTTGTCCATTTCCTTTTGATAAGAGTATCACGATGGTCTTGTTTCCTCCTAACGTGGCAAGACCAAAGTATGACAATTACACAGGAGAAATTGACCCACATGATCATGTGAGGGAATTCTGTGCTCTGAGCATAGAATACATGCACAAACCTACATACCTCATGCAACTATTTCTAGGAAGTCTAGGAGGTAATGCCATGGAGTGGTTCTCAAAAATGAACCCTAAGGTCAAAACATTCAAGGAGTTGATCCAACGATTCATCCAGCATTATTCCTACAACATCCAACATGATGTGACTATGACAGACCTATGTAATACTAAACAGAGAATTGGTGAATCATTTACACACTTCCTACAAAGGTGGAGGAATATTTTTGCATGATATTCAAGGGCCATTCCCAAAATAGAGAAGATGGATATCTTCATTAATAATTTGGTTCCTGAATTGAACTACACATTACAAATGCAAGACTCACCAAGATTTGATAGAATGATTAAGAACGCCCTCTGTATCGAGGAAGTCATGGTTAAAAGGGGGGAAATCACCCTTCAAAATGAAAATAAAACCAACAACTCCAACTCCAAGCTTAAATGGTGGAAGCAAAACAAGAATGTTGTTAATGATGGAATAATTGATGCCTCTAACATTAATCCTAAACCCGAGGTGTTCAATTTGACTAATAGCATGCAAGCAAGAAAGGATACTAAAATTAAGACCCCCGTACCCAAAGCAAACAATGATAATAGCAAGGGTCGAACATGGACTTCAAAACCTCAAAGAACTTTCACTCCTTTGGGAGAACCTCTCGAGACCGTTTTGAAAACACTATTGGATAATAAAGTTCTCACAATCCCCAATTCTAAACCGTGGGAACCAATGGTCAAACCCAGATGGTGGGATGATAATTCCTATTGTGTCTTCCATAAAAACAAGGGACACAAGACTAATAATTTCCTTAAACTTAAGCATGTCATCCAAGACCTCATTGAAGGAGATTAGATCAAAGTGGACAGACACACTACTAATGAGGATTATATAGCATTCAACAAACCCTTTCCTAATTACAACAAAGGAGAAACATCTAAAGGGAAGGGTAACAAAGTCAACTACACCTATTCCAACAATGATAATGTGATCAATATGCTTGACATTAAGACTGAGTCAATCAATGTGGTCACAATCAAATGTGTCTCATTCCACTCAAATCTTGTAACATGGAGCCAGGCATAGGTCACAATCAAAGGACCTCCAAAACTGACACCGACATCCAAGGTTCCTATTGTAACTATTCCTAAACCAGTAGCAAAACACATGGTTACTATTCCTGGAGAAAAGTATGACTTGGTTGACCAATTGCAACGAACCTCTACCAAAATTTCTATTTTTGAGTTGCTCAAAATATCTACAATACATAGGGAAATCCTAGAATAGGCTCTACATGTTGCTAACGTCCCAAAAGATATCAATATAGAAAAATTCCAAGTGATGGTCAATCACATCTCCGCGCCACATTACCTCTCCTTTTCTGAAGAGGATGATAAGTCATTGACACATCCACATAATCAACCCCTCCATATTGAAGTCCTTATTCATAAATCTCGTGTTAGACGCATGTTGATAGATGGAGGTGCAGGATTAAATATCTGTACACTTGATCTAATCAAGAGACTGGATCTCTCAGAATAGACAATTGACTCTAGAAGCAAAATAACTATCAAAGCTTATGACGAGGAAGAGAGATCATCCAGAGGTCTTATTGTTCTACCTATCAAAGTCGAGCCAATTGAGAGGAACATCATATGTCAGGTATTGGATCCACCCTTAGCCTACAATGCCCTATTGGGGAGACCATGGATTCACCAAATGCAAGTTGTGCCATCTACTTACCACCAGTGCATAAAGTTCCTACATAATGGGGTAGAAGTGGTGATTCCTGCAAATGCTAACTACACTTGTAATAATATCAAAGTTGGTAGCATGATCCTGCATAACAAGGAGGCTATGGATGAAATTTCTCCTAAAACTACCAAGGACATGGTTATGAAGAGTTTTGGCAAAACCTTAAAACTTGAAGAAACAAGTATGGGAGAGTACAAGCTGGACCTAACTCCCTCATTGACAGAACTTCCAGTATCACTGAGATCCTATGGAAAACCTTCCTCGACATTCACACCTATAGCATCCAAAGAGCCAGAAGTACACAAAGAAACTGGCATGGTAAAGGCATCCACATCTTCTTCAAATAACATAGAAGAATGGGAATTCTTGGATTGGCTTTACAAAGGAGAACCGGTAGAAACTGAGGTCAAACATGTAAATCTATCCCTAGAATATTATCGCAAGGGATATGGTTTCCTCAAAAAAATGGGATACAAAGGAAAAGGACCTCTAAACAACATAGGAAAAGGGCTTATTGAACCTATACCCATGGAGTTCCAGAATACCAGAGAAAAAATAGGACTGGGTTTTAATACTAAAACTAATAAACCCGCTTCAAAAGGAAGTCCAAACTCAGATAAAGGGAGTGATGAAACAGATGAACTAGAATAGTGGTCCTGTGAGAGATTATTACATGTTGGCACACAGGATCCCAACTATCAAGGAGAATGCTATGTACCCAGCTTTGAGGTACCATGGGATCTTCACACCCCCTTGTTAGCACAACCTCCCATTCAAGAGGTAGGCGACACAGTAGAAGTTGGTCTAGAGATATCATTAATAGCAAAAATTACTCAAGAGACACCCTAAAAATAGGATTTACATCCTAATTGGGGGAAATTGGTAACAGTTTCACATGTCCTTGATCTACCCCACTTTGATCCATAGGTAGCTAACCGAGTACATCAAATAACCATTGTTGAATACTTAAATAGATTCGATGATGAGGTCACTGACTCTCATGATTATGAATGGGAAGAGCTATTTGTTGCCACTAAAGATATTGGGATAGATACAATTCACATGTTTGCGGCACCCTCAGCTCCTCGTAAACAATCTAACACTACTCCCCATAACACTGATAATCCTGAAGTAGAAGAAGAGTTCCTTCCCCTAATCATTGATGAAGAAACTGATGAATACATAAGTCTAGAATAATTTCAGAGGCTACAAGTGAGAAGTCTCCTTTTATGGAGAGATGATGATGAGATTTCTACTAACGAGTCACTAGAGTTTGGTCCGCATATAACTAACAATGACCCTTTTAACGACGATCTCACTCTTATTGATCTAAACATTGAATAAATTAACTTAATAGACCGTGTCATTTTAGTTAATGGTCTTGATGCTAACACAATGTTGTCCTTCCCAGAGACTGACTCCCTATCATTAGTACTTCTAGACCTAATTAATTGGACTGAAATAGGTCCTACTCCTATCCTCGACTTTTCTAATAACCACACCCTGGCTTGTTATCTCAATGCTTGTGAGCCTTACCCTTCTTCCACCAATGCAAGGAACGAGAACATGTCGCAAGAGGATATTATGTTTCTCAGTCAAAAATAAAAATTAAACAGAAAAAGAGGACTAATGGTGAAAACCACTCTGTGGCAGTATCAGATCCCAAAATAGTAAAGAAAAAAGACCTATCCAATGATGAAAACCTCTCAGAGGTGCCAAAGGATGAGACTCTTGATATCCTCCCCAAACACTTTCATGAAAGGTCTTCAGTACTGATCGAACCAACACAGCCAGTAAATTTGGGCACTCTTGAAAAACCTCAAATAGTCCACCTTGCACAATCTTTATCAAAAGAGGAGAAGGCGCAATTCATAGAGTTCCTGAAATAGAAGAAGATCAACTTTGCATGGTCTTATACTGATATGCCAGGGCTAGATCCTAATCTATTCATGCATCACTTATCTATAGCTCCCGGGATCAAGCCTATGAAACAAAAACTTAGAAAAATGCATCCTCATATTGCATTATTGGTAAAAGCAGAACTAGAAAAGTTGTTAAAGGCTAGATCTCCAATGTGGTCCCTGTATCTAAAACTGATAAATCTATCAGGATCTGTACTGACTTCAGAGACTTGAACAAATCATGTCTAAAGATGACTTCCCTCTACCTAACATTAACATGATCATAGACCTCACAATAGGCTACCAAATGTATTCGTTAATGGATGGATTCTTAGGCTATAACCAAATCAAAATCGCCCCTGAGGATCAAGAGAAAACTACATTTACATGCGCATGGGGCACTGTTTGCTAGAACATCATGCCATTTGGGTTAAATAATGTCGGTGCGACATAACAAAGAGTCATGACAACTATATTCCATGACTTGATGCACAAGAACATGGATGACACATTGGCTAAAACCAAAGAAAGAGGTACTCACATTGCTGACCTAAGAAAGATATTGGATCGAATTGAACAGTTCCAACTCAGGCTCAACCCAAAGAAATGTGCCTTTGGGGTCCAATCAGGGAAGCTCCTAGGATTCGTTGTTTCAGCAAAGGGAATTGAGGTAGATCCTGCAAAGGTGAAAGCTATTCTAGAGATGGCTCCTCCATGCAACATCAGTCAAATGAGGACACTACAAGGGAGACTCCAATCAATCAGGAGATTCATGTCACAACTTGCAGATAGGGCCCAACCCTTTACTAAATTACTACATAAAGGGGTTACCTTCAAATGGGATGAACACTATGAAGCAAACTTCAGGGAATTGAAAGGATACCAAGCTACTCCTATTCTTATGGCACCTATTCATGGAAAGCCCTTACTCCTATACATTTCAGCTACAGCTACATCCCTAGGAGTATTACTAGCTCAAGAAGATGAAACAAAGAAAGAAAGAGCTATCTACTACATTAGTAGAACACTAGTCGCATATGAGCTCAATTATAGCATTATTGAAAAAGTGTGCTTAGCAGTCATCTTCGCATCACAAAAATTTAGGCACTACATGCTCTCTCATATAGTGAAGCTCATTGCTAAGATTGATCCTCTAAAGTACCTTTTGAGCAGAACAGCATTAATAGGACTTTTAGAAAAATGGGTCCTAATTCTAAGTGAGTTTGACATTGAATATGTAGAATAGGGAGCTATCAAAGGACAGGTCCTCGCAGATCAATTGGCTAATTCACCACTCCAGGATGATGAACCTTTAACAATTGAATTCCCTGATGAAACAATCATGCATCTAACTGAATATCCTTGGAAGATGTACTTTGATGGTTCATTCACTCAACAAGGCTCTAGAGCAGGGGTCCTATTCATAACCCCTCAAGGTTACAAGATTCCAAATCTTACAAATTGATGTTTCAATGCACCAATAATATTTCATAATATGAATCATTGGTAAATGGTTGTAAGCTAGCTATGGAGTGGAAAATTGTAGAGTTACATGTGTATGGTGACTCCCAGCTAATTATCAATTAGGTCAATGGGGGGTATCAAAAAAAAGATGAGAATTTGATGCTCTACAAGCAACTAGTTGATGACCTGAAGAAATACTTTGTATTCATCCCATTCCAACAGATACCAAGATTAGAGAACAAAGCTGCAGATGCTATGGCTACCTTGGCATCCATGTTACAACTGGAAGAACATCAATTTCGCTATGACTTCTTGGTGGAAGAAATATCCTATCACGCCTTTGATACCCCTGAATACCAGGTAATATATGCTTTGAACGACCCAGACCAATCTCAGTATGCTAATATCATTGCTTACCTTTCTGACCAAACCATCCCTAACAATCTATCCAGAAATGAGAAAAGATCCCTAATTAGGATAGCATCGTGTTACGTCCTCATAACTAACAACCTATATTGACGAGGTATCGATGGTACACTTCTTAGGTGTTTAGAACTTGAAGAGTCCAATCTAGCATTAAAAGAAGTCCATTAAGGTGTATGTGGATCACACTCGAACGGATTTTTATTAGCAAACAAACTACTTAAAGTAGGTTATTACTAGCCTACCATGGAGAGAGACGCTATTCAATTTTCAAAAACCTGTCATAAATGCCAGACACATGGAAATCTCATCCATGCTCCTGCCAGAGAACTTATCCCTTTTATCACACATTGGCCATTTCAGCAATGGGCCTTTGACTTGGTTGGAAAAATATATCCCAACTCTTCAAATGGACACAAGTTCATCATTACGGCCACTGAGTATTTCACAGAGTGGGTCAAGGTCGTGCCGCTAATCAAAGACACTGGCAAATAGGTGGCTATATTCATTCTAAACTACATTATTTGTAGATATGGGATACCCTCTTTAATTGTAATAGACAATGGGGGCCAATTTAAAAATCAAAACATTTATGACCTTTGTGAATAGTTCCATATCACTCAGCATTGCTCCTCAATATATTACCCTCAAGGTAATGGACAAGCTGAGGCATCTAACAAGAATATTCTAAAGATTCTACACAGAACTATAAGTAAGTCTGACAGAGACTGGCATCTACAACTAAATCCAACACTATGGGCCTACAGAACAAGCATCAGAACACCAACTAGAGCCCCGCCATTTTCTCTAGTCTATGGCGTTGAAGCAGTATTACCTATTGAGGTTGAAATCCCATCTTTGCGGATATCTTTACAAGGTCTAGTTACTGATGAGAGTACCGCATAAATAGGGTGAATTCTCTGGACATACTAGATGAGCGCAAACAACAAGTGTTCGATCACCTCAAAGTGTACCAAGCAAGGATGTCCAAAGGTTACAACAAGAAGGTCAAACCACACAAATTTGAAGTAGGAGACCTCGTCCTAAAAGAGAATCCTAAGAACCAGCCTAACATAGAACAAAAAGGATAATTTGAACCTAACTAGCTGGGACCTTATGTTATCATTGCCACTTTTGGGTCTGGAGTTTATCAACTAGCTACACCTGAGGGAGACTTTCTTCTAGATCCTATCAACACGCTACATTTGAAGCGGTTCTACGCTTGATGATCGGCTAGTAGATTCTGTACAGCAAAAAAATTTTACAAAATACCAAAAACATTCAGAAAATTGATCCTGAAGAAATCCAAAAAAAATGGAAAAAGTCCTACAGAAAGGGGTATCCTTGGTAAAAACCTGGAAAATAGGCACCTTGATACTACAAAAACATTCAAAAAAGAAAAAATAGCCAAAAAAAAAATTGAAAAAGAGAAAAGTACCTTGATGAGAACCTGGTAAAATAGGCATCTTGGTAGCAAAAAGAAAGAAAAGATCTTTCCAAGTGGTGAAAACCTGGCAATCAGGCGTCACATGTATTCTGCACTCCATCT
Organism: Thuja plicata; assembly: GCA_018584345.1. Classification (NCBI taxonomy): domain Eukaryota; kingdom Viridiplantae; phylum Streptophyta; class Pinopsida; order Cupressales; family Cupressaceae; genus Thuja; species Thuja plicata. Next base: position 591,359 of record MU223062.1, on the reverse strand, counting down.
ATCAATGCACTACTGATACTAAGCCTTCATAATTTTACCTGTGCTCAAACGCTGACTTCATTTCCTAAATGGCTATCTTATCCTCGCTTGGGATTTGTCTACATTTACAGCTTAGGAATAAGTCATTCTGCACTGGGGGCATCTTTGTTGGCATGGTAGGTTGCTCTAGGATGGTTTTCCTCGCAAACACAATGTTTCTTGATACATGCAAAACGATGTCACTTTTCAAAACAAGGGTGTCTTTTCAAAACATCACATATCCAGCCATGACATTTACATTAGTAGAGTTCCTACAAGGCTATATTGGATCGCAAACATGAACGGATTATCCTATCAATGCACAGACATGGAACACCATATTTCTTGTATTCCAATTTTCTGATTGATGAATCTTTACTATGTTTGACATATGAATGAACAAGTACTACTTAACCACACAGTTTGATATTGGTTTGATTATGATTCTTTTATGTCTTGATGATGTTTTCAACTAGGGGCATCTAAGTAATTATAAGTTTTATTTGATTGATTCTCAATTGATAATTTATTATGTCTTCTTAGTTACTCAATGACATATGCGCAAAGACAAAGAGTCACAAGGATAGGGGGTATAATTTTTTCTTGATTTTTCTGCGTATGGTGATTATTCCAAATGATCCTATAAATTTCACCTAACTTAGATGTTTATGGTAAGAGTTGCCACTATGGGTGGATAGCCGCATATATCTCAATCTTTGTTATGTGTAAACTACGGTGAGATTGAAACAATTTCCTTGTCTATTTTCTGATCCAGATTCTCACTAAGGGCCCGTTTGGGTACTGGAATACCATATCCTAGATATGGTCAATTATGGAAGATGCTGCAATTCAAGAAGATTCTTATCCTCAAAATGAAATCCGGAATATGGACTGACCCGTTTGGTTCACCCAGAAGATGACTGAGAAGATGCATAAGGAATTTTAATTCTTTATTTTTTAATTTCTTTGAATATGGTGTGTATATGTGTGTATATATACACACATGCACACATGTGTATATACATAGATACATGTATGTATATATACATGTGTGTATATATAGACATGTGTATATGTGTATACATGTGTGTACATACACATGTATACACATATACACACATACATATGTGTGTGTATACACACACATACACATGTGTGTTTATATACACACATATGTGTAAATACATATACAAGTGTGTATCCATATATACACATATACACATATGTATATATATACACACATGTATGTGTATACACATATATATATATATACATTTGTGTACATATACACACACATTACATGTGCATATATATACATATGTATATACACATGTGTGTATACACATGTGTCTATATATACATGTGTGTATATATACACATGTGCATGTATATACACACATGTGTGTATATACATGTGTATATATACACATGTGCATATATATACACACATGTATATACACATGTATGTATATATACATCCTTATAGCAATATAATATATATCTTTATAGTCACAGATTCTATAAAATATTAAATTTGGTTTGTATATACACGAACATGTGTATATATACACACATGTATATACACACATGTGTGTATACACACATGTATATATATACATCCTTATAGCAATATAATATACATCTTTATAGTCACGGATCCCACAAAATATTAAATTTCGTTTTCTAAAAATTGGAATTCCCATTCCACTTTTTTGTGAAATTCCAATTCCACCTATTTAGGTGGAAGATGATATTCCCATTTTGGGGGCAAAATTGGAATTTCAAAATTCCAATTCCAATTTTTTAGATGGACACAAACATAGAATTAAAATTTCCTGGAATTAAATAATGTCAATTCCAGTCTAATTCCAGGAAACAAACGGGCCCTAAGGTATATGAAGCATAATGTACCCAAGGATATGAATTTTCAAGGTCATTACGGGTCCAATATCTTTCCTTAATCAGAATCTGGTATATTAAAAGGAAGGTGACTATTTTATTATCCTGGCTTCTATGCCTTGATGCCTAAGTCTATTTCCGACATTTCAATAAAATATAGTATTCATACTTTCATAATATCAGTGGGTATTAGTGATGGTTGTACTATCAGGTGGTATCCATCTCAAAAGAGTTCCCAATGATGATAAAAAGCTATACATTTGCATACCAGTGACAAAGTTCTAAGAGTCTTCATATTATTGCATTTTTGACAATTGCATGGGATATAAAGAAGAAAGGAGAAGCATTAAAGGCATTTTGAGCTCCAAATTAATTCAATTTTTCTTCTTCTAAAATCAATTTAATTACAACATCCATATTACTGATATATTTATCGTTGCACATTCATAGCATCTATTTTGCATTCATAAAAAGAAGCAACAGGAAAATACCAAAACAAAACATCCATGTATTTTATTTTTACTTTTACATCCTAAAGTGCATCCATACATCTATTTTTCATAAAGGAAAATCAAAAACATACATTTGCATCTTCACATAAATATCATTTAAAACATATTTATATCAGTAATCAAATCATAAAAATGATGTCATCATCTAAATCTAACTCATCAAGAGACCAAGATATCATCATATGTGCAAATGACTCTATCAAAGCAAAGAGACAATCATAAAACCTATTAGAATCAGAAGTTGCATATATGTGTGTCCAAACATGGTACAAATCAAACAATATCTGGCATAAAGAGTATCAGTGAGGCAGAATGAATTAGATATACATATATAAATGTCATATACAAAAGAGGATCTCAACAGGATCCAAATATACAATGTAAACTTAGATATACAAAATATGACAATATAAATCAGCTCTGGCTCCCCCCCTCTCCCTGATCTGGAGGAGGAGGAGGAGGAGGTACAAATGGAGGTGGAGGAGGCATCGCTCCCTCAAACTATTGAGCCAACCGAGAAAATGAAACTTCTCTCTGCCCCTCTGGCACTACCACATGATAAAGAGCATAATAGTATGTAGCCCTCTGTCCCTTATGTGTGGCTGTGCGGGCCTGCACATCTCTCTCTACTCGGAGTCTCTCCATCTGCCTGTCCCTATCTATAAGCAAGGTATCTGATATAGCAATCTTGGACTCTGTTGCTGAGGCTCTCGCCTCTAGAGCTATAATTTGTGCCCTCAGCTGCTCTCTCTCCTGCTCACACCTAGAAAGAGGATCTCCGTCTCTACCTATATCCTGACCCTGAGGCCTATCTTGTCCCCTATCCTATGGTCTATCCTGTGACCCCTTCTGCCTCTGTCTCTATTGATCCCTAGTAAGGAGCGGACCAAGATCCCTCTAAGGAGATACAAATCTAAATCTTTGGCGCCTCCCCTGTCCACTACCACTCACACCACCTGTGTCGACGACCACACCACCACCACCCCTATCATCTCCATTATCACCATCATCAGGAGGAGGACACCTTCCATCTCTCCCATCTTTGTCATCCCTGCCACCATCCTGACCTCTTTCTCTGTCGGCAGGCCTGTCTCTCTGTGCTCCTCCCCTCCCTTTGGCAGGACGATCCTCAGGATCGTAATCTAAAGGCTCCTCTATACATGGGATAACCTCCTCTGGCACAGTAAAATGAGGAAATGGGTACTGGAGCATCTCTGCGGCATATCCATTAGAAACCCCTGCATCAGCAACATTAAGGTAGAGATCCCAATCTACTCCCATCATATCACAAATATCCTGATGCGTTGTCTCATACCTCAACTGAGCACCCCACAATGATGCCTCATCCCGGGTCCATGCATAAACAGTGATATCCAGTATCTTGCCCTGCTGTCGGCCATACTGTCTCATCACTCAAGTGTGAATGAACCGCTCTACAACATATCTGGTCCTCCCTATGAGATATCGGCTCTGAAATAAATAGGGTACCTGTCGTGCATCTGAGGTCCACTCCTCTCAGTTTAAATATGGCCGCCAAATGACCTCAGTTATATCATTGAAGAGTCGACGCCAGTACTCAACCTTGCCCAAATGGGGCTGCTGAATGAGACCTACATACATGTATACATAGGGCTGCTCAGGTGCTCGCTATCTATCTACAATCGGCCGTGTAATAGGGATGTGCTCCCAGGCCCAGATCTGAAGAATAAAGATACCCACAGTCATACTACGGGTATAATGGTATACTATCTCATGAAGCTCTCGATACATATGGGCTAAAATACAAATGACCCATGCAAATCTACGTCTGTGGGTAACCATCTTCTCTAACATGTCTACCCAGCCAACCATGAATCCATGCTGACCTCTGTTTGGCATAAGGATGCCACCTATTAGACCTACTAAGTATATAGATAAACAATCATAATGATTGACCATATAATCCCATGAGAGATATCTCCAATCAATCGTGTCATCCTGAAAAATATCAACCTGCAGCACCAATCGCCACATCAGCCATCGACTTAAAATGCACCTCAACACCAATCATCAAAACCCGAAGTATCTGCCATACATCCTCTAGAGTCACTGTGATCTCCCCGGTCAGCAAGTGGAAGGTGTTGTGCTCTGAGTGCCATCTCTCAGCAAGAGCAGTCAACAACCCTCGATTTACCCCTATCTTGGGTAAACCTATCAAAGACCGTAATCCACATCGGATCACGGTAGTCTGCTCATCATCTAAAAGCAGTCCAGACAATGCAAGCACATGACCTGGGTAGGTGCTGCAAAATGTGACTACCTCAAACTGAGTATGTTTTGACAAACACAACTATACATCAATATTCTATCTATAGCAAAGATGCAGATTCCTAATCAGATAAGTAATTCAAGGTTCGTGGCATGCAAACAGGTCCAAAAGACTAAGTTCCTAATTCTCATCACCAGATGTGATTCTAAAACAACAAGGTGCAATCTCCTTTACTGGATACGGTCCTAGAAATATAGGATGTGATGGAGATCATAGGATGCGATCCCCGAAATATGGGATGCGACCCTGAAAATAGGGTACGAGCTTAAATGGATAGGGTATGACACAAATCACATTTCAACTCAAAATCAAGACAAAAACAATGCAACGGGATGCGATCCATAGTATCCTGGATGCGATGCAAGAATCTAAAAAAACTGGATGCGATCTGGGAAATACTGGATGTGACACAGGTTTTACAGGTTGTGATCCAGAATACTGAATGCGACTCAAAATTCAACTAGATATAAAAGCTACAAAAATGCATGAAATTGAAATTTGCAAAATTCACAAGGTAGTTTTACGAGCACTTACCGGCGGTGGGTAGTCGGTCGAGCGCTGATGTTGACGGCTCATCTCAAAACAATGCTTCCTCACAAGGACTACCATCTTCTCTACAGAGCTCTCTGAATTACTATGGAGGAAAGTGAAAATGAATAGTGAAATGGTAAATTTTGAGGCTTATATTGGTCTTTTGAGCCATTTAGGAGTTCTGAAACTCCTCCTAGACAACTACTACTACATTTCTATTCTCTTTTTCATCAATCGGGAACCAAATCGAAGGTGCCTAAAATTTTTTCAGCAGCACAGTTCCATTTTTGTGACAGTTCTGAAAATTGCGGATTTACTTCATTTGCTCCACAAATCTGTCAATACTGCACATTTTATCATAAATCTTGGTCTAACATCATTTTATCTATCTCATCACTCACATTTTCATGTAATTAACTTGGTACTAGTGTGTTTATTTTTAAACACACCATATTTTTCCACTTCTTCTACTCCATTCTTTCTTTCCCTAAACCGCTTCCTGCAAGTAATACGTTCTTTCAACTGAGGGATTTTATTCTTTTCCTTCAATTTCATTCCTGAGGGGGCATGATCACACTATCATCAATCAAATTTTTGCTTGAAACAACATTAAAAATGACTTCGTTATCAAACAAACTAGGGGCATAACAGTTTCCTTGACTAAGTCAGAACTATTGGATGGAAAGCTTTGGTTCTCATAAGCTAAAAATCTTGTGCCCCCTCATTTTAAAAGATTCTTATTAAGCTCATGGTATCTTCTTACTAACTTTTAGATGACAACCAAGTTTGAAATCAGTATTATCAATCTTTGGACGACAACCAAGTTTAGAATTGGTATCTTTAAAGATCTTTTATTGATCTTTGGATGACAACCAAGTTCAAAATCAATTCTATCAGTTTAGTTCGATCAAGTATGAGACTGATGTCATCAACATTTTGTTCAACAACCAAGAACGGAATTCTCAATCTTTCTGAAGTCAAAATCAAAAACTTTCTTTGAATCAATGCGTTGCTCGCACATTAATTCAAAGAGGGGAAAATGTAACCACCTGAATTTGGTATGTTCTGACTATAGACCCTATTTTCCCTAAGTGTGATCATACCCCCAATTATGTCATGACAATGTTACTTTGGCATAATTCATTTTTA
>MU223062.1:572800-584413 GCA_018584345.1 Thuja plicata | reverse complement strand
AATGCCCAAGGCATTAATGGCTCTTACACTTCATTAATGACCTTAGGGGCTCCATTAATGAAACTTGTCTCCCCTCTCTCTCTCCCATTCCTCTATAAATTGAAGGGATTTGGAGCTCATAAAAAACCTCAAAATTTTGAGTAGTAGTATTGTTATGCCAAGATTTTGAAGGAATCTCAAAGCATTGTTATGCTACCTATTCCTTCCTAACTTCATACACACTCCATAATCACTTTCTTACATAGTTATAATGCTCATTTTAGATTAATATGCATGTTTAAATAGTTAAATAGTTGTTTCAAACTTGAATCTTTAATGCTAGGTTGTTTATGTCACTGGTATTAGCATAATCTGAAGGTTGTTATGTTATTTACTACACTTGTCCTACTTATAAAGAAATAGGTAGATGTTAGGATTTTATATGCTCATTAACCCTTGTTTCTCACTAACAGAATGACTTATTGAAGTGTTGTGTCGCATGAAACAGGTGCACAAATATACACACACACTTACCACATCCATTCCCATTGAATCCATGTTTTGCTAATAAAGGATAACCAGGGCCATAACGAGAAGCCATATCAGAAAGATACAATGGAGTCTCGTTCATCACTATGTCATCACAATCAGGTTTGATAGTTTCTCAAGAATTGTTAGGAGCGGAAGTAGCGACAAAATTATTTCTAAGCTCAATAGAAAGAGGAAATGTTTTTGAATTCTTTGTCAAATTTAGATTGCATAAATGAAAGATCAAAAACTTTATACTCTCCAATAAATATTGGTGTGAAATCTAAGGATCCCCAATCATCATCTAAAAGAGAACTACAGGAAGGAGGATCGTCCTTAGTTTGAGAATCATTTTTAGAATTATGGTCTTGTTTTTTCTTCGATAGACCTAGGGGTTTTAGCAAATTCTGTGTTTAAACAACTATTCAATATATCGTTTGCGTGAAGAGTGTACATCACATCGTTGTAGATAAACTTGACTTTTTGATGAAGAGTTGAAGGAACAACATGCATAGTGTGTAACCAAGGTCTACCCAAAAGATGATTATAATTAAGAGGTCCAGGCATCACATGAATGGGAGTATCTAGAATAACCGAACCTACTTTAATAGGTAAAGTGATGATACCTAAGGTTTCCATAGAACCATTATCGAAGCCATGTATAGGAATGTTATCAGGTTCAATGGTTAAAATATCATCTTTGATTTCTTTCAATATGTCCAAACTACAAACATTTAGCCTAGACCCATTATTGATTAAGGTCCTATGAATGAGATTACTATTAATAAGGAATGGTACCATAAGAGAATCATATCGATCTTGAACTTGTTTATGAGGTAAATCATCTTGAGTAAAGACAATTTTAGGTGGGATAGGAGTAGCATTCATGCATTCCAAAAAGGAATTGATATTCTCTTGATTGGAATGTGAAGTTGGAAGAGTGGTTAAACCTTTTTTCAAGGCTTCATGATATGTAGGAGAAGTTTGAAGAAGTTCCCAAAGAGAAATCTTGGCAAAGGTATTACGTAATTGTTCTACCAAATCATACTCCTTTCCAAGATTTTGAAGAAGATGGGGTGGAGGAGGAAGCACTGGTTGGGAAGGTGGGAGAGAAGTAGAAATAATCAAATTAGAAGGTTGACGATTATTTTTCCTATGATAGGTGTGAGCCACCGAATGATAATCCTTAGTAAACTCAAAAGGGCTTCTAGGTTTTCCTTTAACAGTTATAATAGGCTTGTTCGAAGCATATCCTTTAACTGTAAACACAAGTGAAGTGAAATTTTGAGGATTACATTGTTGAGGATATCCCTTGATAGTGACGATAAGTCTATTAGGATTTTGAGAGGAATTTGATTGAGGGTATCCTTTGACAGTTATCAGAGGCTTGTTGACTACCATAGGCTAAGCATGAATATTGACAACAATAACTTGATCACACTCTTGAGTCTTCATGGGTTCATCACTAGAATGGAGATCATTAAGGAAATTGATATTATCCTCTTTTTCCAATGTGTCCTTAGAATAGGGATTAGTGATTGGCTTGAATGCTTCATCACTAGAAGGAATTTCAAATGAAGATAAGGTGATATGAATTTCTTGCTTTAAAATATGTTGGAAAAGGGAGGATGGCATAAGAGAAGGAGAAACATCAAGCATGAATGGGTCATCTAAAGGAGAAGGAGATGAAATACCAACTATTTCTCTTTTTACCAAATTTTCTTCATGAGGAAGAGAGTAATCCAATTCATTATCCAAGGGCTCATCCCAAATAGGAGAATCATCAAGGGTAGGAACATTTCTATCAATAAAGCATAGTGTAGAAGAGGAATGGTCATGGTTCATTAAAGCTTGACCCGTAAAGGGGGAAGAATTGAAAGGAAAATAAGGTGAAATTTCATCCTTAACCAAACTATCCTCGTAGATAAGGCTTATATTAGGAGAAGAGTTAACATCAATCCTCAACTCTCCTCCCCAAAGAGGAAGATTATTGAGAGAAAGGATAAAATAATCTTCTTTCTCTATTATGTCCTTAAAAGGTGATAGAGAGGACAAAGCAACATCACATGCATTAAATTTATCCTTTTTAGGGGTTACATAATGTAAAGGAAAACTAATAGGAGGATTTTGTTTTATCTCAAAAGTGATAGAATGGTTTTGGGAGAATGCTTTAAATAACTTTTGAAACCTGAGAAGAAAGAAAGAAGTGCATATAAAGTAGATCTAGATGTATCTAAATGAATGCAAAAGAGATTCTAACTACCAATGCATACAAAATCGATCTAGATAACAAAAGTGCATAGAAAGATGATCTAACACCCAAAATCAAGGAGTATAATGCATGAAACTTTTACATTCACCAAAATGTAATAGTTAAAATGGTGATCAATGCTAGGATAGATCACTCACCAAAGTATATGTTATATTTAGGAAGATCCAAGACCTTGAAACAAAGGAAACCTGATTAGCCCAAGGTAAGGTGTCAATTCTTGATCTTCACAATGTAGGGTCTTGGATTGGTCTTCCTTTCCCTAACAGAAGGTTTCATAAATGATATGCAAACAGAGAATCTAATCTATGAAAGTAGGTGCTATGAAAAGAGGGAAATTTACTCATCCTTGAGGGATAATAGGGGATGAAAGTTCAGACCTGAAAGGGGACTATCAAACTACACCAGAAACTGAAACAGAGCTCCATCTGGAACCCAGGAAGCTGAAGCTGCAAACTGTGAGAATCTGGAGGTCCCAAGAATAGGTCGGCTTGAGGTATAGGTCAACTTGGAGTATAGATCGACTTGGGTATAGCTCAACTTCAACCGATACCTGACTATGTTAGAAATAGAAACAATTTCTCAGTCTGGTAGATCTCCTATGGGGATTTCAAGATCTACAATTGAAAATGTACTTCTAAACTATATGGTATAGGCTGACTTCGACCTATATCTGAAAGTGTTAGAATTTGAAATAGATCAACTTGGGTATAGGTCAACTTTGACCTATACCTGACTATGTCAGAAATAGAAACAGTTTCTAGGTCTGGTAGATCTCCTGTGGGGCTTTCCAGATTTGCAATTAAAAATGTACTTCTAAATTGTATGGTATAGACCGAATTTGACCTATAGCTGAGAGTGTCAGAATCCAAAATATAAAGTGGATCTTAAAAGTTCTTCCAAATAGGTCCTCGGATCTGAAACTATATCTATCTTTTGAACCTAAACCTACACACAAGAAATAAGGGGAAATTGTTGGGGAAAGGGGGCTTGCCTTGGTCAAGCCCCTATTTAGGAATCAACCTTGAATTAAAATAAAGGAAATGCTAGCATGTAGTAAATATTAAATCTAACAATGGAATGTATCATACCATGTAGATGCAATTGTGCTTAGTATGTGATCAAGTATGTTGATGCAATAGCCTTGACTCAACACAAAAACCAAAAGGAAATCATGTAAGATAAAACATTATGTAGTAGATGTTTGTAATTCGCCTCAATGTAGGATTGAAGAGGAAGAGGAAGAAGACTTAAATGTATGAATGTGGATTTCCTCCTTTGATTCCCAACTCCTTTATCTCCAATGAAGAAAGAAGCTAGCTCTATGGAAGGAAATGCATGCTTTATTGAATGATGGATGGATGCCTTCAATGCTTTCTTGCTTGAAATCACCAAAAAGCTCTTGAATGCACCTTGGACTTGATTGCTTGAAGTGTATAATGAATTATGATAGATCATAATGAATGCCTAGATGTAAAAATAAGAAGAGGCCTCCTTTTATAGTGATTCATGGCTCAAATTCGTAAAGGCTGACAAAAGAGTGCGGGAAAAGGAAATACCTTGCATCGGGCCCGGGAGTTAATCAAAATTCATAACCTGGGGTATAGGTCGACATCAACCTATACTAGGTATAGGTCAAGGTCGAACTATACCTCAAGGTGAAAAAATCAAGGAAAAACTTCCAGATCCTGAGAGGTATTGAGGGTGCCAGGGGAAATATGGAGAAACAGAGAGATAAGTAGGAAAACACGAAATTAATGTCATCCTAGAGTTTTGAGCAAGATTAGAGGAAGAAAGAGGACCTTGACTTAAATTATGTATATAATTAAATATAACATGAGTTCCTAATGTAAGAAACACATTAAGGGGGGCTAAAATGGTCCCAAAAAAGTATAAAAGTAAGTGCTTACTTTTTAGGACGGTACAACACCAAAGCAAGAAATTATATTCTCTTTCAAGAATGAGAACAACATTGTTGAAGTTGCATGCTTCACGAGAATTGCCTCCACCCACTTGGTGAAGTAGTATATTGCAGTCAAGACATATGTATGTCCTGCACTGGATGACAAATTGATTGTGCCAATGAAATCAAGGCCCCACTGCTGAAATTGTTCCTTAATCACTTCTGGCTTCAAAGGTAATGCGGCAAGATTTTGTTTCCAACAAACTGTTGGCAACGATCACACTTGTACACCCAACTATATGAATCTTGGAAAAGAGTTAGACAGTAGTACTTTGCTCATACAATCTTGTGAGTTGTAACTGGTGTTGAGAAGTCTCTGCCACATGCTAAATCAATGGCATGTGTGTACAAACCATTGTCCCTAAGAAAAAAGTGTGTGGCTCTGAGCTTTAGATTCTTCCTTTCCTTGAAAGTTAAAAGTGTTGGACATTCACCATATATTAGAAAGTAGGAAATGTTAGAGTATCATTCATCAGTCATACTGACGAACAACACCTTAGGTAAAACTTCAAGAAGGTCTTCTTTATTTTGTTCATTTTCAGCCATGAGCTCACATAGGCCTTTACCTCAAACTAGCTTGGTAGGCCGGATCTCAATGTCATATTCTTGAATCTTGGCAATCCAGTTGCCTCTTTTTTTTCCAAACTCCTATTGCGTCAAAATAGAATTGACAGTTGTATTTGGAACAAGAGAAACAACATGTGAATTCAGGATATAGAATCTAAAATATTTGACTGCTTTGAAAACTACATAAGCATTCTTCTCCATTAGTGAATATTTCAGCTAATGTGACTTGAGTGGACAACTCATGATGGTGATAGGAGATTCAATGCTTTCAACATTCTTCTGCATGAGAATGGCTGACATAGTGTGTTTGAAATCATATCTATACATTATGAAATCTTTCATGTGGTCTAGGCAGACTAACACTAGTGCATGTGTTATTGCTTCTTTGATTTACTTGAAGGCAAATTTTCCTTCAGCACTCCAATGGAGAATTTATGCTCCTTTCATCATATCGTAGATATGACAAGTCTTTTCTACAAAATCTTGAACAAATCTCTATAGGAAATTAACCTTTACAAAGAAAGAATGAAGGACAGTCTTGTTGGTTGGTAGGGAAAGACATTGTATAGTTTTGACTCATTTAGGATCAATCTTTATCTGTTATTTAGACACAATGTCTCCAAGAAACTTGCCTTTTATGAACCCAAAAAGACTTCTTAGGGTTGAGGGAAATTTTGTGTCAGTGACATCTTTCCAACACCTATTGTATATTATACATATGATCTTGACTCTACTTGGAGAAAATAATGAATTCATCTTTGATGTCATGGAATGCCAAGTCCGTTGCTCGCTGGAAAGTGGTACCTATGTTTATCAGCCCAAAGGGCATATTTTTGTAAGAAAATGTACTCCATGGTGTCGTAAACGTTGTCTGGAATTGATCATCCTCCCTGACTTCAATCTAATTCTATCCAAAAAAACCATCTAACATAGACAACATCTGAGAATGAGTCATGGTTTACAAAATATGATCCATAGTCGGCAATGAATAGTTATCCTTCAATAATGCCTTATTCAAATTGCAGAAATCCACACAAATGCAAATTTCACCATTATTCTTTCACACTAGAACAATGTTGGCTACCCATGTAGAATGCTATATCAGAAAACATTATCCTAGCATCCAACATCTTCTGGATTTTTGACATAATGGTGTCAGAGGATTTGGATTATAATGTTGTTGCTTCCGCCTAAATGGAGCAGCGCCTAATTTAAGAGGAATGTCATGTTGTACCATCTTGAGCCGGAATGACTTCAAGTCATCATAAGAATACGCCAATATATCCATGTACTGGCATAAGAGGTCAATGAATCTCTCTCTTTCTTCTATAGTACAACACTTTCCAATGTTTCTAAACTTAGAATCAACAGTTGAACCAAGATTGTATTTTTTAAATTCCATGGTAGAACTAGATCCAGCCTCTTGTTGATTTTTGACATAACGATCATGTTTTTCAAACAAACGCTCCAAACAAACCATACCTCAAGGAATATTATTACCCTTTAGCTAAATAAGTTCCTTGCCCGTCTCAGGATCCTTGTCTGAAATGTTCTCTTAAGGAGGAAAAATACTGCCCTCGAAATATAAATCATCAAAGTTATCCTTAGTCTCAAGGAAGTTGATAATCTGATGATCATAATTAAATACTTTCCAATGATCTGAATTATCAGGCACACTTTGGTGATACACAAGCTCAATAGTATACTTATCCTCCTTGAAAATATAGAGAGGAATTAAGAGTGTTGTTGAAGTTGCAAAAGAATCAGCTTTATCATTAAACTCTCTTGAAGCCATAGAAATATTGAAAGGATCAAATGCCTCAATACAATTCCAAACTATATTTTTTTAATGCTTAAGTCTCTCATTCCTCGTCTGATATTGTATCTGAATCTAGAATAATACAAGTTCAGCATCACCTTGAGCATACAAGTTCAGCATCACCTTGAGCATACAAGTTCAGGATTCCTCTTTTATGCATAGTTCCAATACCCAACAACAAAGCTTCATACTCAATAGTGGTTTTGGTGTTATTGAACTGCAACTTGAAAGAGTAAGAGAACATCTCTCCTTGTGTGGAAATACAAACGATTCTGGCACCGGAGTTTCTTGATGTGCAACTGCCAACAAAATCCAATATTTAAATGTCACTAGTGTTGGAAGTACTTGCAACATCAGATTATTAGGAAGAAATTTTAATAACACCAATCTCCATGGTGGGAAACATAGCTTTTTCAACCATTGTATAAGATGTTGTGGAGATGATGTTGGGTGCTTGAACTTTGCTTGCAGCAGCAAATCTATCATAGTCTGAAATACATGATGACATGGACGAGTTGGAAGGCCAATCTTCAACAAATTATGATATTTCATCAATATGGAGATCTAATAATTCCCCATTCTTGTTGATTCAAATAGAATATTTTTGTGAGGATCATCAAACTTGACAACTGTGTACATGGTTTCCCTTTCTGCAAGTAGCTTCTGCATGACAACTTTGTTAGGTATATGTGCTTTAGACATATCCATGATAAGTTATCCACCCACTCCTTACAGAAATTACGACCAAGTAACATCCCATAGGAAGCAAGAATGTCAGCAACCAAGACAGACATCTTGATTTTATTTTCTAGGAAGGAAGCGAATGCAAACAGGGCATCCTTAATTTTCCCTCGAAGAGGCACTTGCTTATTCTCCATCAAATACCAATTTCCAATGGTCTTTGTCAAAGTAAGACCCAATGCGTCTGCCACTTTGACTGGCATGACATTATCAAAGGCACCAAAGCCTATAATGTGGTTACCAAGCTTGAAACTATTAGTGAATAAGGAAACATAGAAAGATTTTATCTTTCCGGGAACATATGATGGAATAGTAACTAAGTTGTTAGGCAAACTCTTAAGTTCTACAACAGCAGTTTAAGTTTGTATAGGTTGGGATTCCTTGACAAATTTGGTAAGCCTTTCCAGTTGATCTAGATAATATTGAAGGTATTCTACCTTAGACATTTGGATCTTGGTCTTCTTAGCATGATCTATAATATGAAAAGCTTGGAAAAAAATTTCTAAAGAAGATGAAAAACTTTCTGCTTGAGGCTTAGGATTAGACGTAGTAGGTTTTGGTACACTGGAAGAAACAAAAGGAGAAGTAGGTGCACTTACCTTGTTATTTTTTCCATCCTTAGGAAGGGTAGGCAATATGCTTCCTCTTTAAGCAATAGTGTTTGACATTTGCACATCACCCTTTGCTTTTGTAGCCTCATCTCTCTAACAAGATAACTGTGTTTGAGAATGTGTCATAACTACATATGTGTGAGAAAAATCATCTTCAGGAACTATATCCTCATAGAGTACATACCCGATGGTAGATTCACCAACTACTACATCATTTTCATTGTATAGAGCACCGATGTCCTCTGCTTGATAATAATTTGGTATGGAACTAGTGTGATCATTCTCATAATATCATGTGGCTGATTTTCCTGGTGCAGCTTCAAGTGCAAGCCTCTCTGAAGGACGGAGAAGCTTTGCTTCATTCTTTGTTACATAATTATTAGCAGCATTGGGAAATTTCCTTCATGAGATTTCCTTATACGAAGCAGAAAAAGATCCTTGAGATATCTACTTTTTGAGAGCAAGTAACTCATTTGTTAGCTTCTGGACCATGGGATATGTACTGCTTTAAGTTGAAGCATCGTTGAAAGAATTTCCTTTTGTCTGATCCTTGCAAATATTTCCAGCCATGATAAGATCATCCTCAAACTATGTTTCCATAGTTTGAGCATTAGCCATACTAGTAGGAAGGGCTCTTCTCAGCAAGAAACTAACTTCTGGAATATGAGTGTTGATGAAAAAGCACTTCAGGTTCTCTGCAGTGGGTTGTGACGCAGTTGGAATCCAATTTTCCAATTTGTTGAACTTGGCAGTGAATTCATGCATGCCTTCATGTGCTTCCTTCTTCATTTGTGTAAGTTAAGAAAACAAAGCATGCTCATCCTCTGCAGGCTTGAACCATTCTTCAAATTTCATCTTCAATGTGTCCCAATCAGTAATAGTCCCAGTAGCTAGATTGTAAAACTAGATTGCAGCAATACCTTGTAAAGTCTCTATGAAGAGCCTTATAGAGACATCTTGGTGTTCCACACCAAGCACTCCACATGAAATATAGGAAGCCTTGATATGTTCATAAGGGTATTGATTGTCGTCGCCATAGAACTTGGGAAAGTTCTTGCAAGAACCTTTTGGAAGTGGATGCAGCAATGGGGTAAGATTGAGAGGACAAAAAGTTGTCCCCCTTGGCCCTTGTGGGACATGAGAAACCATCTTAGTAAAATGTGGGACGAAAGGGATTAAAATCTTTTGAAAGAAAGGTGAAGATTCACCTGGAACGAGATTCTTCTTCTTAGATGATGGATAACTGGTAGTACGTGAAAGAGGGGTTCTATTGGTAAGGAGGTCAAGCTTGGCTTCTTGAGTAAAACTTGGAGTAGTACTCTTTGAACCTTGACGCTTGTTACGCCGAAAGTAATAGCTGAGACCCTCCAGTGTGAAGAATTTGGACAACCAAAAAAGCAAGATTAATAACAATGCATAAAACACCAAACTTCTAACAAAATTGTGAGGCTTCTGAATGTGTTTGTATATCCCCAATGGAGTTGCCAAAACTATTGGCTAGAATTTTTGTAAGTCACTATGACA
The DNA here is from genome assembly GCA_018584345.1 of Thuja plicata. NCBI lineage: Eukaryota > Viridiplantae > Streptophyta > Pinopsida > Cupressales > Cupressaceae > Thuja > Thuja plicata. Next base: position 574,412 of record MU223062.1, on the reverse strand, counting down.
ATGACTTGCAAAACTGTAACTTTAGGAAATGTTACATGAGATTATTCTCTCCTCTCAACAATAAGGGAGGATCTCTTCTTACCCTAGGTGGGTCCAATAGAGACTTAATTGGAAATTACAAAATAGGGTAGTTCTCTTAATCTATTCCTCTTTTTTCAAGAATGACTTTGCAAACAACTTATAAATAGAACTAAAATTCAACAAAAAGAACCTATTGCGACGATAATATTGATGGCTTGTGAGTTGACGTAAGAACAACACAAAAGACAAAAATCTACTTTATATGAGTGGAACAGTTGCAGAAACCCAAAGTCTTCAACACTTATCCTGAATGGGGATTTAATAACTTGAATAAATGGTAATGCACAAAGTCTCTTACCAAATGCTCACTAAATTATACTAAAGTACTTAACACTAAAGCACAGTCTTTCAGCCTTAAGTATTTGAAGCCACTATCAACTATAACAATTTTCTCTTCTACAACACAAATTCTCTAAAAAAGCTCAAATTGAACGCTCAAGAGATTATAAAAGATAAACCACTAGATGAATCAAAGATAGATTAACTAATGCAACATAAGAATACACCAATCAATCTCAAGCCTCACAACACAAAGTTTGGTAACGCTTGCTTCTTTTATTCACTTTAGAAATTTTGTGTAATAAAACACAAAGTTTTCACTTCACAAAAATCTTTGCATAGTCTTCTTGCATAAAACAAAAAGTGAATATTTACAATGAAACCACTCCTTTATATAGGCAAGGAATAAGAGAAAAAAAGGAGAAAAAATGGAAACTCTTAACAATCTTTGACTTATTCAAAAACCCACTTTGACTTATTCAATATTACAGGTCTTAATGCACCTGCAATCTAATTACATGTAGTCATTGTATAGGTGAATTTTCCCCCATAATTACAACTTGCCTTCAACCGACATGTAATCTGTCAATAAAACTACACCTATCTAGAAAGGATAGAAGAATGATTAAGTGTTAATGACACTTATGGTTCATATTCAGAGGGAATTAAAGAAGGCCTCAAACTTGTTAGTGGACTCATGCATAGTTGCGAGGTCTGGTGCACCCATTTGTCGCGCAATAATAGTTGTCTTGAGGACTGTACTTGCACTCCTGGAAATTTTCTTATTGTACCCTTCAATGTATTCCTAAAGACGATCTAATGAAACTTTGTAGCTTGTTAATTTACTCATAGAAATGAGACCAAAATCATCCACCTCAAGCTCTAGGAAAATCACTTTTACAAGCTTTGATATGGCAATATCCTCTAAAATCAGCTCACTATTCTCAGCTACTATCTAGCATGTCATATCTCCAAAACCATCACAAATTATGTGCTCTTGTTCCTTGCATGTTCTCACAGTTGTCTACACATCTGTCACTAATCATGTAATGACCTGTGTTCGTGTGTAAATGGGTACCTGTCGGAACGTACACAAACAATCAATAGATCATTATATTAGCAACCTGGGGTTAGTGAAAACATGAAAAACACATGAAACCCTCTAAAACCGATCTATTGCCTTCTAACTTAGGAGGAGTATGACCACCAACATATCAGCCCTCAGAATATGTTGATGAAACAGTGACCAATA
>MU223062.1:494404-560054 GCA_018584345.1 Thuja plicata | reverse complement strand
GGTTAGGTTAGGGTTAGAACCTAGGGTAGAAGTGGTTGAAATGGGTTAGGTTAGGGTTTAAGGGAATATTAATAAATGAAATAAACTTATTTAATTCATTTAGAAATATAAGATTTAATTATTAAAATAAATAAATTGCTTTTTAATAATTAAGGGACTATAGCCATTTTAATTAAATTAATAGGCTAGGGGAATGGGTTGGATTGCAAGTGATTATTTGATTTAGAGATTTATTTAATTCCTTCATATTAAATACTATAGCCATGTTTGATTTTGATTTGATCTGATTGGTCGATATTGATTTGAATTGTATGGCTATAGTAGATAATATAAATCAGTGATAAAAATCACCTAGGACATTAAATTGATTCAAAGAATTATGCCAAGCAGTAACAGGGTCGTTTGGACATAACTCTAGGGTATGATCACACTTAGGGCAAATAGGGTCTACAATTGCGACAGACCGAAATTAGGTGGTTACAACCTGCCCTTTGTTGACAATCAATTCAAGGTGATCCAAATACACCTCCTAAGAGGAAATTACTTTGTATTCACATAATGCATCTAAGTCAACATCTGGCATCCTTCTCTAAACACTCAAGTCTTCTTCCAAAACTTTCAAATCTTGGTTTAATAGTGTGAGGGCCTTATTCAACTTGGTGGCAGTCTCCCTGGCATGCCTTAACATCCTGAGTGCATCTTAGGTTACCTGCATACTTTGTGATTCCATATGGCTGCCCCAGTCGTCTACTGCCTTGGCTTTACACCCAACCTATTATGCATACAGGATTGACTCTTCTGGAAGAGAGGAAGCAATGGGATCAACTTGTTGTGAAGAATTAGTCATTTTTTGAATTACTCCAAGAAAGTAATCATTTTCCTCCTTGAGCTTATTTTTCTCTGCCCATAGTTGACCATTCTTTTTGGAAAGAAATGCTACTGCATCCTATGCTTCTTGTTGGCAAGCAACCCACGTCTGCCTACCAAGTTTCACTTTTGTAAATTTGTAGTCAGAAACCTAAAGTTTGTCCTGCACTTTATCTACCAAGGGTTCTATAATCTCACCATACTTAAATTTATTCTGATAAACCATGACTTTTGAAATTGTTTCTTCTCTCTTTCTCTTCAAAGGCTTTTCCTTGTTAAGTTGCTTGAAGTCAAATTCCTCTAGTGGAGCTTCCTGCTTCTTTCTCTTATGAGTGATTGAGCTAAATGAAGCAAAGCATCCTGCATAAACTCTCAAAAACTAGGATCTTGATGATCTAATCTTCATTTGATCATTAAAATAATTTAATACAGGCAAATCTTTCACAAGATTAATCAACAATAAAATACTTCTTTGGTTCTTTTAACAAACAACTTCAAATCTCTCACACAGATCTATCTTGCAATATTGTATTCATAACTTTTTAACCTGATATCATATTGATAAATTTAGTAGAAATGTATATAACTAGGTTCCTCAAAACATATTTAAAAATTAGCCAAATCCAACCTTTCAATCAAAAGATATGCTCTCTGCACCGAGACCCATTTTGTTGTCATAAAATAGAAACTTTATTTCCCCAATCCACCTAGGTCATCATATAAATTTCTGATTACACATTAATTTTAAATCAAACCAAAACCATATTAACCCTCCTTGAATCTAGTTTCCAAAAATGTAAGATACAGATTTTTCTATTATGTAAATCATGAGATAAATAGAAATCATTGACTGCCACTCCATTGACGACTATTTAAAACCAGTTTTCACTAACATGATCATAACTTTCACAATTCTGCATAAAAATGACTCCAATAAAAATTAAATGAAATTTACTTCACATATATTTCTAATGAATCCATTTATACATTCTAAAACTTCCATATGTGTTTTTACCACACGCTGCAACATGACTGTTCCCTGGAATCCTCAAATCTGCAGTTGACAACTTTCACAAAAACATCCATAACTTTCTCAAAATAGATTGAGATTACTCCAAACTAAAAGAATAAGTAATTTAATACATCCTAATATCTTACCATTACATATTTACATGGTTTCTAATCCGTACATATCCTTACAAGTCCTGGAACCAACACTAAAACTGAAAAACCAATCAAAACAACAACAATAGAATGCACTGAAAATGTATCAAAATATTTCCTTCCTTAAAAATCTGATTTGTTCCAACCATACAATGATATTTATATCCATTTGACAGTTCAAAACCACTTAACCACTTAAAAAACCAACTTTTACACCTTTTGTTGCATTTGTGCAACTTTGCTTGACAACATTTTGTTGTCAAGTTGACAACTTTTACACTTTTTCACAAATGAATTCATGACTTTATAAAAACCATTCAAACACATCATATGACTCCTCAAATGACTAAATACATCTATTTTATCCTTTTCCTGGCTTTGTTACATCATTTTGAACTTTTGACCCACTGGGCCTCAAATGACAACTAAATGACACTTTTACATTTTTATTTGCCCTTAGGCATTACATTTGATTCTATTACATAGAAAATAAAATCCAAACATATGGATTAACATATTACATTTAAAATATCCCTTAGGATCTCCTGCAATGTCGTGATGTCTAGGTGCTCTTGCACCATACTCCTAGCCTTCAAAAGTTTCCAAGTCCCTTGGAAACATGGAACCAATAACCTGCAAACAAATTATACCAAAACCTTGTCATTTGTCTTCATTTACCTCTTCCTTTTCATGCCTCTTCTCTCATCTACTTTCCTTTCAAGGACACAGGACTATCCTTTCAATCTTCTTCTCTAATGCCCCTGTCAGTGGAGCATCAATGGCTACAACTCAAAGGTTCCAAAAAAATCCACCACACCTCTTGCTGCTACACAACTACTAACATACTGCCATCTTACCCATCCAAGACCCTGGAAGATGCACTATCACCCTCTCTTAGTGGTTTCTCTATTTTCACCTTCTACCCAACTTTATCTTGATAGAGACAATATCAAGATCCCTTCTTAGGTCTTCCACACACACCTTCATAAACTTCCTTACTACAGCTTTGATGGATAATAACCCTACAACCAAAACAAGTACACAAACCACAAACAACCAACCCAAATATTTTGTTGGGCTCTGATACCAATAGATGCAGAGCATCCTGCATAAACTCTCAAAAACTAGGATCTTGATGATCCAATCTTCATTTGATCATTAAAATAATTTAATAGAGGCAAATCTTTCACAAGATTAATCAACAATAAAATACTTCTTTGGTTCTTTTAACAAACAACTTCAAATCTGTCACACATATCTATCCTGCAATATTGTATTCATAACTTTTTAACCCGATATCATATTGAAAATTCCTTTGGTATAAATTTAGATAATTAGGTTCCTCAAAAAATATTTCACAATTAGCCAAATCCAAACTTTCAATCAAAATATATGCTCTTTGCACCGAGATCCATTTTGCTGTCATAAAATAGAAACTTTATTTCCCCAATCCGCCTAGGGAATCATATAACTTTCTGATTACACATTCATTTTAAATAAAAACAAAACCATATTAACCCTCTCTAAATATAGTTTCCAAAAATGTAAGATACAAGTTTTTCCTTTGTGTAAATAATGAGATAAATATAAATCATTGACTGCCACTCCATTGACGACTGTTTAAAACCAGTTTTCACTAACATGATCATAACTTTCACAATTCTACATAAAAATGAATCCAATCAAAATGAAACGAAATTTACTTCACATATCTTTCTAATGAATCCATTTATACATTATAAAACTTCCATATGTGTTTGTACCACATGTTGCAACATGACTGTTCCCTGGAATCCTCAAATCAGCAATTGACAACTTTCACAAAAACATCCATAACTTTCTCAAAATAGATTGAAATTACTCCAAACCAGAAGGAGAAGGAATTTAATACATATTAATATCTTACCATTACATATTTATAGGGTTTCCAGGCCGTACATGTCCGTACAAGTCCTGGAACCAACACTAAAATTGAAAAACCAATCAAAACAACAACAATAGAATGCACCAAAAATGTATCAAAATATTTCCTTCCTTCAAAATCTGATTTGGTTCAACCATACAATGATATTTATATCCATTTGACAGTTCAAAACCACTTAACCACCTAAAAAACCAACTTTTACACCTTTTGTTGCATTTGTGCAACTTTGCTTGACAACATTTTGTTGTCAAGCTGACAACTTTTACACTTTTTCACAAATGACTTCATGACTTTATAAAAATCATTCAAACACATCATATGACTCCTCAAATGACTAAATACATCTATTTTAGCCTTTTCCTGGCTTTGTTACATCATTTTGAACTTTTGACCCACTAGGCCTCAAATGACAACTAAATGACACTTTTACATTTTTATTTGCCCTTAGGAATTACATTTTATTCTATTACATAGAATATCAAATCCAAACATATGGATTAACATATTATATTTAAAATATCCCTCAGGATCTCCTGCAATGTCGTGATGTCTAGGTGCTCTTGCACCACTGAACCACGAAGGTAAGGTGAAACAATCATCCTGAGAAGTGATAGCCACAATAGACACTATTCTAATTGTACACTCATTGTGACTATGGATGTTGTTTAAGTCTGAAGAAACACAGGTGTCTGATTGCCTCATGAAGCTTCAGCCATAAATTGATCAGATCCTACAACTGAGGTATTTAGAGTCATATATACATCCGACGGGTTGGGGAAAGAGGAATATGGATCAAACACATTCTCAAAACTACCATAGTGCTCATTTGAGGTGAATGCAAGAACAACTGATGAAATAGCAATCACCGACGCATTCACTGGAAGAACTACTAGAGGAACGTACATCATAGAGAAAGAATCTACATTAGTGTCAAGAAGAGACATGGGAGCTTCATCGGACACTTGTACTTATTCAAGAATAGAAGGTATCACCTCTACATCTACTGCATGAGATATCTTAGGAGTAGAAACCTCCTGCATCTCATCTTCGTTTTTTGTCAGATGACTTCTCTCAGAAACTACCACTTCCTTCTCAACTGCAACAACCATTTTAGGTTTTTTGGCTGTGGTCTTTCCCTCTTTGATTGTGAGCTTTGGAATACTTGTTATCCCAAATAGATGTGCCTTCTTTCAATGACTGTGAAACTACAAATAATAGGAAGGCCCTCACTTCAATGCTTATCGTACTTGGGATCCAGGATGTCATCATCGTCCTCAACACCATTGGGAATCTGAGATAGATTGAATTCTACAATCTGCTTCAAGTTTAATCTGCAATAGTCAATCTTGTTGATCGAAACCTCTATGCGCATGTCAATCCAGATGTCCTCAAGGCAATAAATGTGTATAAAGTTTCTTTTCATTTTTTCATTCATGCCCTAGTAATCAAAGTAGTTTCTAGACATGAACTTCTTGAGATTAATCTCTTGAAATTCAGTCTCCATGCACTTAGCCTTAAGAACAATAGTCAAGGTGTATCCCCCTATTTGAAGCGGGTTTTTTGAAGAGATACCAACTTCAGGCTTGTGCAATGTAGACTGATATACTTGGACAACCATGAGTTGTCTTGCAAGGTCCATAAGGATGATCATGTCAGTAGGATACAGAGGAAGTTTGTAAGGCTCACCCCGGAAATAGCCATCCCTTATGTAAATGAAAGTTGGAAACTGAAGAAATAGGTAACCATACTCATTCATCTTCTTCCATGATTCATCATACACTCGCCTCTTTGGAAGTGTTTTATCAAAGAGACACGTGTAATACCCAAAGAATGCATCCTGCACTCTCCTGTAATGTACATGTCTAGGTCTCGGTGTCAACTGCTCATAAAACTCCCAAACTGGCACCAATGATCTATCTCGCTTGAAAATCTAGAAAAATATCCCAAGGAAGCTAAAATGTAAACCAAGTATGAATTCATGTAAAATGTGAGAGAGTTAGGGACATGGACTAGCTACTCAAAAAGTGTATCACTCATTATTTCACCTTGGAAGATCATCTGCTTGGACCTCACAATCAAAGAGATAAATTTGTACATCCAAGGCTCAAAGAAATTGGACTCCTTGAGGCCCATGATCCTGCTGAGTAAAGTGATCAAATCATTGATCTCCTCATGAAACTCTAACTTGTGGATAGTCTTTGGCCATCTAGACAAACAAACTCTTTTATTCACCAACCACTATTCATTGATGTACTTTATGAAATCATGTTTCCCCTCATTCCACCTATCCTAAGCCTATTTCTTGGTCATATGAATACAAACTGGAGTAGAGGGGACTTTGAAGATCTTGTCAATAGTCTCAAGATAAAGATTGATAATGGTGTTTCCATCCTCATCCTTGATGGTCCTAGTTTTCTGATCAAAATGTCTTACACATGCCATTACAAACTCTGGTTCTAAGGCAGCCTTTGGAAATGTAGAAACAACATGAATATAACTTTGAATAATAGGAGTCATCTCCATCTTCATAGAGGTTTCCACCCTTCTGATAAATTCAGCCATGTCAAGATGTCCTGATTCAGTGTCTCTGATCTATTCAACATAAGATGTCACCTAGGAAAGTGAGATAGAATTCTGGTATTTATCATATTAATACTTAATTTTCTTCTTGCCTTTCAGAGAGACTATCTCTTCTCACATAGCAAGCACGCCTATGGATAAAGCTGCAAAATGAAAATCCCATAATGTAAGAACATATTCATGCGACACGAATGAATCCTCTTCATGCGACATGAATGAATCCATAAGACACTTTTTAAGGTTCAATCTTTGCAACTCTTGAAGCACATGTATACTAGACATGAATGGAAGACCTTTGAGCAATTGGAAATGAAGGAAAATGGATGAAAACAACTTTTTAAGTAAGAGAAAAGATGGAAAATAGGGTTTTTCAAGAGCACTGCACGTAGATTGAACGCAAGCATTTGGCATGGAAATGAGATACAAAAGTGTATATATACAAGTGGGGAGGAGCTTTTACTCACAAGTGAGGTTTTTAATTCCCATTAAAAGTCATTTGGAAGGAGTTTGTTGCCTGCAAACGGGTTTTTAAAGTCCACTTGCAAGTTGGAAAGAAACTTCAAATGTGCTTGGAAAACACTTGCAAGTGAACTTTTTAATTCCAATTACAAGTAGGGGAAACATTTATCTCTTTTTAGCAATATAAACTCACAAACAAAGTTTTAAAATCCATTTGCAAGTGGGGATAATATGTATGCTTGGACCTTTCTCTTTGTGGGAAGAACTTGCATTGTCATTTGGGGGAAGAACTTGCATTATTTCGAAAAACAATACTTTCATACAAAGACTACACAAATCTGAAAAATATTTGTAATAACAAAAAACATATATACAAAACAAGAAATAAAAACAAATAAAAAAAAGAAGCCCTAGATGATTTACACAGAGGAAAGAACTTCACACAAAACTTCTTCAAAACAAAGAGAAAAACAAAAGAAAACATACCGTCTCCTTGAGAAACAAAATGCAATGAAGAAGTCCTAAATATTTGAAGAAATCTTCCCCAATCTATGATGGTTCAAATTTGGGAAAAGATCCCCAAGTTTCAGCTATATAGGCAACCAAACTTGACTAAATCCTTACAATAATGAATGCATTTTTGAATCTATGACAGTTCCTTGACAAATGGCCAAGCTTGAGGGTCAAAATGCAAGAAAGTAGCAATTGTAAGACTCATTCAAAACCAAAGACATGATTCCAGCTTGTAACTGCAAGTCGATTTGCTTTAGAAGGGAAAAAAAAAGTGCCTATAGAGGAAAACATGGTTTGTTTTGATCAAAGCATGCTGCAAATTATTTGATTTTGCACTAGGACGGTCTTTTGAAGCCATGATACAAGCTTAAAATCCACTCCCCTTTGCAAAAAATGATGCAAATGTCGTAGACGGGCTTTCAAAACCAAAATGCAAGTGTTGAAGGTGTTTGTTCTTTGAAAGACTAAGCATTCGATACCTAAAATGGGCTTTTGAACTTGTGTTTCAAGTAAAAACGTGTTTGAATGTATCCATACAGGTTTTTAAACCAGTGATATAAGATGAGAATGCTTGGTCTCTTTTATAATCAACTTGTATATACCCTTGACGAGCGTTTGGACTAGAAATACAAGTCGAAATGCTTGAAAAAAGAAAAGACAAGCTGTCAAAATAATATTGCATATGTGGAAATGCCTTTTAACAATAGTGACGGATTTTAGAAGTAATGATACAAGCTTGGGGAGGCTTATTCTCCTCTAAAATTGCATCAATGCTTTAAGACGGGCTTTTGGAGCCACGATGCAAGCTTAAAATTGTTGCTTTGTCTTAAAACGGGCTTTTGATATATCTTTGCAAGATGTTTCTCATGTTAAAAATATACTATCTTTCCTATGACAGGCTTTTAAATCATCATTACAAATTTAACATGTTTTCTTTTAAAACAAAGCTAACACTTGCAAACGAGATTAAAAAGCCCACTTAATAAGTATAAGTTTATTAAAAACATGTTTTTGTTCCAAGGATGGGTTTCTCGTGCACCTTTACAAGCATTTCAACTTTAAACAGAAGGCATGTATTGAGGGTTAAAAAGCCCACCAAAGCATTTAAATTGCATTAAAGTTCACATAATTCCTTGCAAATATAAAATGATGGACTTTTGATTCCATATTGTAAGTAAATGATACACATGATGATATGCAATGATTCGCAATGATTCACAAAAAGCCCATATTTCATGACTTTAAGAGGCCTTAGTAAACTTTTGATTCCACATCGCAGGCTTCTAAACAAAGAACAAGGACTTGCAGTCAGACTTAAAAAACTCACCTGCGGGTTACTAAATTCCTCATTATCTCTTAATATATAGCTCTAATTTAGACCTGAGATAGCTCGAAGCTTGCACAATTCGAAAAGAAACAAATCTAGGATGAAAAGAAAACTGAAAAACAAACAAAAAAATCAATAAAATTTGAGAAAGGACTTGAAGATCACTAAAACTCAAGTATTTGCAGTCAAGGAAGAAAAACCCGTTGTTGCAAGAAAAACTCAATGGAAACCTTCAAAAATGGCATCTGTAAGACGCGAGACTTGGGACAATTCAACGGATAATTGATTTCCTTCGCAATACAACATTAGGAACACCAAACTTTAGAGAATTTGATTACGAATTAATGAGAAATTGCATAGGGTTGTCCAATTTTGCGAATACAAAAGTGGGGACAACATAGACAACCCTTGTTGTTTCATTGGTGCAAGGTGATGAAGGAATCAATTTGTTATGGCATTCCTCTATTTGTATCTCGTTTCTTCTATATATTGCTACATGTTATGTGGTGCATGTGCCATTGTTCGTAAATGTGCCTTTGTGTTGTCTGATTGGGGATGATGCAAAACGGTAAATACCTATTCTATTTGGTCTCTATGATGTCAACCCAAAGAGACTCTTCTTTGTAACTCTTACGTGACATTCTTCCATTATGTTTGTAGTTATACTATCTTTGGGGAATGTTGACAGTTCATTTTGATATAATTTTGATATACATGAGTTATCATATGATCATACTGACCCCTGAGTTAGTACATCCCTTTCATGCTCTCTTTTGGAATGTGTTCATTTCCCTTGGTGTGTCCTTTCTTGGGGGCATCTCATAGTGGAAATGTCTCTTGTGGGTGCATAAATGTTGTGTTAAAGGTATTTCTCCCATTAAGGTGTTTGCAATCACTTTAATGTGGAGGCATACACTCTGCTCCTTGTTTCACATTTTGCACACACACACAATGATTCAATGCAATCTCTCTTATGAAGATGGCTAAGGAGACACTGTTTTCCTTACATTCAGCTTTTCATTATCATGCCCATATGCATTATTCAATGGATCCCTTAATGGGGATAATGCTTTCCTTAAGGGTTGATTCTCCATTTCTAGATCCCTTTAGAGACAATGTTTCCCTTAGGACTGATCACCTTTTCAAGATCCCTTAATGTAGACAATGCTTTCCTTAAGGACTGATCCCTTTGTTTTGATGGGTTGACTAGCATAACATACCTTGCTAGACTATCAATTTCATCTTTTGCAAAAGCGCTTTCTCTTTGCATGATCCATAGTAAGGAAATACCTTACTAAACTAGTGGTCGTGCCTCTTTCTCTCTCTTCTCTCTCTTTTGAGTGATGTCTATTTTATCTTGGTTTTGGATTTGATGAGGGACTTAAGTCACTTGGGAGCTTAATGTTTCTTTGTCTCCTTGACCTTCATAAGATCGTTCCAATGCATTAATCTACTTTACCGTGAGTTTATCTCATACTCTTGCTAAAGTTGGGGTTAAATGTACCGTCCTAAAAAGCTACGACCCAAAATCGGATGCTCTATTAGGCCCCATTTTGGTGATTTCAAGGTCTGATGTCTGTTATTCTTGATCTTGGCAACTTGATTCCTCTTTTCTCACTTATTTTCTACCATCATAGCACCCATTGTGAAACTAGGATCAAAATCCTAGGTATAGAACGGCTTAGTCGTTCTGTACCCCAGTACAAAATGGCTCAGTCATTTTATACCCAAGGATTTAGGCCCAAATTTGGCCCAGAGCCCTATGTTGGGGTTTTAATGGGAAAAACGATCCTATGGTCAGCCTGGTTTATTTTTTAATCCCAAAATGATGGATGGGGTATATAAAACCCTATATCTCCTTATTTTGATATACTTTCATGATCTATAATTATGCAATTAGATTTTCAAGAGCAATCAAGTGATCAAGAGCAATTGAGCAATTGGATTCAAGATTTGAAGGCAAGCATCCAAGATCTAGTTTCTCTAATTCATTCAAGTCAATTCCAAGGCAATCTTCTCCATTGAAGCAAGTTTCTCTCCCATGATGTCCAAGTAGAGGAATTTTCAATCAAGCAAGAAGATCCTTCCATCCACATTCATCTATCCTTCATTGCAAGCGATTATCAAGCATATCTACATTGAAGATCTAGAAGTAGCATTCATAGAGCCATGCATCTGTGAGGGCATCCTTGGTTCTTATTATACATTTCAAGGTCAACTCCTTGATTCCAAGCACATTCAAGCATCTTCATGGGTATGAGTGATTTCTACATTTGTCCATGAGGGTTTATGCAAGGTGAATCAAACATTTACTTTTTTACATACTTTCCTTTGTTCAATTTTCTTTCATTTTCAATGTTAATCCCTAAATGGGGGTTTACCAAGGCAAAACCACTTTTACCCAACCTTTTCCCCATTTTTCTGTGTGCAGGAATAGGCTACAGGGTTGTCACAACTTTTCTAGTCTAATCGGGAATAATCAGAGCATCCCTGTCAATTTCAGCCAAAACCCCAAGGTATAAAATGACTCGTCTATTCTATACCTAGGTACAGGTTAGCTCAGCCATTGTATACCCTCCAAAACAAGCTCAGATTTGACTGGCAGACAGGTTACAGTGTTGGTATCTCTGAATAGTTGTTATAGGTACTTTCGGGACTCTATGTGCCTATTATTTAGATCTGAAGTAGCTTAGTTCCTTTTTTCTAAGTGCATTTCAATCTTTCCTAATATGCATTTGTGTCGTTATTATAATTTCCCATTTCAAAATTACATATTTAGTGAAGGATCACTGCCCCATTCAGCACTTGAGTCACCTCTTGATCCTATTGGGACATATTCCTTCCGAATGTGCAATCTTGAAAAGAAGTGATCTTCCTCTTTGCATTGCTTCCATTTTCATACTGTACAATTACAACTAATGAAAATGATGAAAATGTGAAAAGTGATGAAGAGGTTAGGCATTTATGTCAAACCCAAAAAGAAGGATGAGAGTTTTAAAGAAGTTGTATCTACCGTTTCTAGGGCCATTGATACAATCGAAAAGAAAAGTCGTTCAAAAGATAAGAATGTGGCACAAGGAGCAATAATAACAACTTTAGTCAACACATCAACTTCAAATAAAAGGATGATGAATAACATAAGTGGACATCTTAACATACATCTTTAAACTTTGACAAGAGTTGGAAATAGATGAGTTAACATTAAAAATGATCTGATGAACCAATTGTGGAGTTCTAGTGGTAGACTCTTGAGGTGTGACATGAAACTTAATGATGAAGTCAAAACTTAATTGAAAAATATTGGCATGATAATACAAGGGTATCACCTAATGCCAGAGATGTTTTAGAATTAAGAGTTGGTTCAAAATTTTGTGATCCACATCCAAAACAACTTTTAGACATAACTCAAACTGAATTGTATAAAAAGTGTTTGGATGACTCAACATTAGCAAACATTAGCATTAGTGAAAGATCTTTTGAAAAATCCAAACCCTGGTACGTAAAAATTAACAAGGAAAGAATCGAGCATGTTGTTGTAAAAATCAATAGAGCTCAATCAAGTCTCTAGCGCCAAGATTGGGATTCCAACACCTTGGCACTAGTGACCCATTTATGCACTAATGCCCAAGTTAGGCATTGTAGTCCCCTAAAAGTGCCAATGTCCCACTTGGGTACTAATTCTTCCACATGCATGTCATGAAATTGTGACTAGACAACTTGAGTTAGTTATTTGAGCATAGAGTTACTAGTAGAATTTAACGATAGGCTTAATTGTTCCAACAAAAATTATTCCCATGTTTATTGGTTAATGTCTCATGGTTTCCATGGTGGGGCATTACAATTACAATGTTCCTACGAAAATTATTCCCATGTTTCCTTGTTAATGTCTCCTGCGTTCCATGTCAACGCATTGCAATTACATTCCAACTTTCTCATAGCCCTAGAAGTCATCCTAATCCAAAGCCATGTTATCCTAAAATAACCATTGGACATTCCAAAAATAACCTATCGATCCTTTGAATCAAGAAACCCAATCATCACATATCTATCTTTTGACCCTAAATAATCAATGGAGCCCAAATCTATACTTGGAACTCTACATTGTCCATAGGTCCCAAAACTAATCAATCAAAATCCTTTGAAGGAACCAAACTTTGAAACATATAAATAACCTGGATTCCACAACTTGTCTAACCAATCTAATTATCCAAACCTCCAAGCCATCTAATTTTATCCTTCAAGTGTTAAGTCATTCTTGGGTTCCAAAACAAAACCATCCACCAATCAAACCAGACCAATCCCAATCCTTGAATTTAGATCCTCAAACCTAATCAAAATCATCCAAACCATTTAAATCATTCAGAAAAATCCAAGAAAACTATCAAAAATTAATCATTCCCTTTTATTCATCCTTTGTGATTCATTATTCAGGTCTCAATAAAACAATCCAACTATCATATTATCTTTTTGAGACTAACGAACTATCACTTCAAAATCCATAATCCAAATCTAAGCTTCATTACTCAAAGATCATACTTAGAAAAATAAATCCAAAATTGAACATACCAAATGGCTCTAACCACAACAAAGCTGACTAGGCTTAGGATGACCAAAGAAAACCCCTTTCCTAGTCACTCTATTGTAGCCTAGTTTCCTTTTCTAGGTTAACCATCTCACCAACACCATGGTAAAAGGGATTACGTTGTTCCTAACCAATTTAAATGTGATTTTGATCACTAGTGGTTCCTTGGTCCTTTGAAAAAGGACAAAATCTTATGGAAGTTTCATAGAAACAAACAAAAATGTTATACTTCAATAATCAATCAAGGGCTAAATTGTCACCCAATTATGACTTCCCTGATTTTATTCACATGGTGTATTATGAGACCCTTAACCATGGCCATGATAATGATATTAATCCAACCATTTTCCAATAAGCACCAAATCCTATCCGTGATCATAATAATCTTCATCTTGGTCACACTACTTTATCCCAATCCAAAATACCCTCTATCATCAAAGGAAAGAACCATCAAGAGGACCTAACCAAACATAAAGCACAAAGATACCATCAAAATGATTCTCTGATGATTCCATCAACTAGCCAATCCACACGCATCAACTAAGCTCAAACTAGATCTAAGCACTATGTTTCACAAATAGAATATGTCCACATCCCAAATTCTTGTCTAGCAACCTCTAACATTTTAACTTATGATGTAGCTACCTCAAACTTTTGTCACCTTCCTATTCCTAACACCAACACCATTCCCTTCCTAAAAATCACTACAACCAACATCGTGTCTACCGATCACCTACCACCTAGAACCTACTTTGACCTCAAATGGTTGGTCACAAAAGATGCTATTAAATGGTTATAACATGGGACATATCGAGAATCATACACCTTTAAAGAGTTATGTCATTGCCCTCTAGATTGTGGCATATTGTAAATCTTGTTCCAACTTTCTTTGAGGTCCCAAAATTTGCTAAATTCAAAGGAAAGGGTGACCCTAGGGAACATGTTGAGGAATCTTTCATGGTTTTTGAAGAACACACCCATGAGGAATGCCTTTTTCCCCTATTGCCTAGGAGGGAAAGCATTAGAATGGCTTTTACACCAACCTAAAGCTTCTATCACTAATTCCATTGATCTTGTGGTAAAATTTGTAAAGCATTTTTATTACAATGTTTTTTATATTAATAACCATCAAAACAAGGGTGTTGTCCCTTTAAAAACAATAGCCCAAGGGCGTAAAGACCAACATAGCAGAGTATTAACAACACATCAACATCAAAAAATAAGAGAGCCTAGCAACAGATTATAAGCTAATTCTAACATGTTATAAGTTGTTTTTCTAGTGTGCTTGAATAACCACATGTAGTAACTTCATTATTGCCCTCCCAACCATAGACAATACATTATTGTCTCCCTCAAGCATCTGCTATGTAAATCTGCCATTGTATTCAAATTGTTGTGTATGTTGAATGAGATCACACATCTCATTATATATGTGAGAGGTGTCTTTACACCAAGGGTTAACACTCTTCACATTGTTAGTAATAACTGAGAGGGAGGTGAATCAGTGGCCTCAAAAATTTATCTTCAAACTTAACCACCAATCAATAAACCTCAGATTATTATGTCACTACAAGATGCATGCCATGAAATACTAATAATGATTAACTGTCTTTCGGTTTGCT
The DNA here is from genome assembly GCA_018584345.1 of Thuja plicata. NCBI lineage: Eukaryota > Viridiplantae > Streptophyta > Pinopsida > Cupressales > Cupressaceae > Thuja > Thuja plicata. Next base: position 545,016 of record MU223062.1, on the reverse strand, counting down.
CTGTCAATCCTTATTCTTTCTTGATTACCGATAAACAGTATAACTATTTACCAAAACTCAGTAAATAAGCAGAGTATACCGATCAATCCAGAGTTAGCTATGTAAGATGCAAGACAGTAAAGAAATGAGTCATACACACATAACACATGAATTTTTAACGTGGAAATCCTGTTAAGGGAAAAACCACTGGGACCGGTACCCCAAATTTTCACTCTTCTGAAGTGAGCCCTGTTAGGAGCCAACCATGTTAAAGGTTACAAACACATTGTTAAGCGCAACCTTGTTAGAGGATTTTATACATAGAGGTTGTCATTTAGTATTGGGCATCTATTGCTACCATCCTTAAATCAGCCTCCTTCTTAGACTGTCAATAGGTATCGGGCAAGTCCAATGCTACTTTCATGAATCAACATTTTTGGCACTCCTTGAGATGTACCTTAATATATAGAAGACTGTTAAGTCCTGCTCGGTTAAGAAACTTGATGCTTCAATGGTTAAACTGAAACACTATGACCCGTTCATATTGCAACTTTGAATTGTAGATTTTCAGATCTATTTAAGTACATTACCTCTCTAACCAATGTATCAATTCAATCCTTGTGCTCCATACTTTCTGCTCTATGATGTTGTGCTCATTGTTCGTCGGTGTCTATAGAATTCCTTAGCTCTTCCTTCAGCTTGTTTGATCAGGACTGCATGAAGTTGTTCTTCATCAGTTTCTCTTCAACATCCTCTTTTTATTCACTCCCGTTAATCCCATTCGTAAATAAATTAAGCTTGTCTCTTATATAGACAATATTCATTGTTTCTTGATTCTTGATTCTTGGCGTGAAAAATAATCCAGCCAATTAGATTTAAAGCATAACTCCTGATTTGTCTCATAGATATCTTCTTGCCAACTGTACAAATCATCTTTAAGTCAATCACTTATCTCTGGTCAAATAAAACAAAGTAGACAACCAGTTAAGTCTATTTTTAGCTCTGCCAGCTAGATATTTTGTCATTTTCTAAACTCTTTGTTCCATCGGTCACCATTGCAGTTAGTTGTCGGTGATAACTGAATATTCCGTCGGTGAGACACCGGTTAGCTTCGTGATCTTCGTCTGTCAGGCATCATTGGAATTTTACTCGTCGAGCAACATTGTCTTTAGCTCATCGGGCAACCTTCTGACTTTGCTCGTCAAGCATCCTGTGGTTTTGCTTCATCAGGAAACACTATACTTCTGATCATCGGGTATCACTATGACTGTTCTTCTTTGCTCTATCCGTCGGTGTACACTTCGTCGGTGTTGTTTGTCACTTAGTGAATACTTGACTTTTATGCATTGTTGAAAGCATAACCTTTGTTCCTTTGGTTTTCTGAAGTCTTTGGCATTATGTACATGATCGTACAGATGATATAAAGTTAACATCAATGGAAATACAATACATTAACTGATTTAATGCCTTGCATTATCTTCAACTTAACATTGTCAAACATTCAATCAGTTACATGTCATCACACATGTGGTCCCATTAATTAATAATTATATTATTATAATATAGTTATATATAATAATTATACCATCAATATAAGTATTATATTATCAATATAGTTATAACAATATAATAATAATTATTCTATTGCAATAATATTATATTATCACAACCTTTATGATAATTATGTCGACCTGTGGATTCCAACCACAACTACAATAAAATCAACACTCCCTCTTAGTTAGGGAAGAATTCTACTTGATATCTAAATTATGGAGTAATGTCCACCATGGCTACTCCAAGAGGGTGGCTCCATCATGGTTGCTCCCATGAAATACAAACAAACACAAGTGTTCGTCACGGAATCACTCATGTGATGTCGTCTTCTCACAATGACGGTCACCATGCCTACTCTCACAGGGTGACTCAACACAGGTGTTTAGTCATGGGCTCACTCACATGACCTCCACCATGGCTAATCCCAGAGGGTGGGTCCATCATGGCTACTCCCATGAATAGAAATATAAATGAGCACAAGTGCCCATCACAAAATCACTCAACGTGATGTCGTCATATGACATTCACCATAGCTACTCCCAGAGGGTGAATAAACACAAGTGCTAAGTCATGGATTATCTCACGACATCCACCGTGGCTACTCCCAGACGGTTGATCCACCATAGCTACTCCCAGAGGGTGGAACAAGGGCTGATACCTCAATTTTCTCTCTCTCTCTCTCAAAGAAGAATGCTACAAGGGTTGATACCTCAAACTTCTCTCACAGAGAAGAATGCATTAACAAGGGATTGCACCTCAAACTTCTCCCTCACGGAGAAAAACTCATTAACAAGGGATTGCACCTCGAACTTCTCCCTCACGAAGAAGAACTAATTAACAAGGGATTGCACCTCAAACTCCGCCCTCATGGAGAAGAACTCATTAAGTAGTCTTCATGATGATGTGGCTCCTTAAACAGATATCAACCTTCTGACCTCCTCGTCCAAGGTTGCTTCTGATGAAATGTTAGACTCCCTCTGAATCTGATATCAACCTTTTGACCTCCTCATCCAAGGTTGCTTCTGATGAAATGTCAGACTCCCTCTGAATCTGATATCAACCTTCTAACCTCCACGTCCAAGGTTGTCTATGATGGAATTGTCAGACTCCCTCTGAATGTTAATTATTTATCTTCAAAGAAACTTATCTAAATATGTGTCACCAACTCAGCCTCATGACTGCAAGTATCAAGTTCTTTCTCCCTTGAATGTAATCTCTTATGCTTCTCAATCCATCCTGAAAGCATTTCAAAGAGAGATTACAAATAGTTCATAAAACTAAACTATCACAAAGGGAAATACCAATGATAGAAGCATACAAGATTTTAATCCCAATGTTATAGCATGAATTAATTAAAAATAAATCAAGAACATTATTCAAGGGTATGAAATACTTATCTCTTATTGTCAAATATTGCAACCCTCTAGCAACTTCTTACACTAAACTCAATTTCCCTTGTCTACTCTGTAGCAACTGTTGACAAGAATGCTTTTGAGTTTTCCACACTTGTAGTGTGTAATGTCACTTTCAGGAATTGGGCATATTACGAAAAATTGTCTTGTCCACAGTTGCACCACGCTAAATATGTTCACGATTGTAGTGTGCAACATTAGTCCACCAATCTGCTTTAGATTTAACATAATGAAGAATCGTATCCTCAATAGGCACTAGCAAACCCAGTACCTTCCTAGGGATGTTTGTCTTCCAACAACGTCAAGCTTCACTCAGGTGTTGTAAGATAGTGTGTTCTTTTGTTCAGTTTAATACCCTATGGCATTGCATCAAGAACATCATGCATACCAGCTGCTCTAATCACCGCCAATGTGACAATGCACGCACCATATAAATCAGCTAACATGTGCAGCTGCCAACCTAGCAATCAAATGACAATCACCTAGTGGGTATGCACATCTTGTGCTCGAGCTCCACACACACCACACAAAACATGTGTGTCATGCGAATCACAGACCCTTCAATTGTCACCGTTCATAGACCATGCATTTGCCAAATAAGTCATACACAACCTTCGATCTGCAGAAGAAATATAGACATGAGCCAAAGAAGAAAGTTGTGGCCTGCCTGTGAGTCAATCAAGGGAAAATATATCGAGGCACTGTCAATATGGGATGTGATGTCACCAAGTACACAAGTTGTGCCTTCCCAAAGCTACCAATCCAATAGCTACAATGCAACCTCCAATAATTGTCCAGTCAAAGACTACAATGGATCGTGTCCACCAATAGCAACGGTCGATCAATTGGGATATACTCCACCAATGTGGGCTAAACCCCATAATATCGCAATTTTAGACTTAGATCAATGAAACCTTGATGCTCTATTCATTTACGGCAGTAAGAATGAAGACGATCTATTTTTGTATAACCAACAACACTCCAAAAGTTCCATGGAAACGCAAGAGCCTGACTATAACAGACTTGGTAATAAATCTTCAAAATTGAATCATACCAAATAGAAATGAATGATGGATCGCCTATGATACTTGGATCACTGTTGTTTTCACTATACTAACACGCCCTAAATATTATCCCATTCTCATATGCATTCTAGTCAACTTGAAAAATTGTTGATGGAGTTATATTGGATATGTCACTATTGCAACCATCGGGTGTGTCAATTCAAACAAAGTCTCCAGTCATGGCCTCTTTTATAATTATGCAGCTTTAACTCGAATGTATATTTGCTCTTCTCGATGAGAATGAATCCCCTGCTACTTACAAGTACAAGGAACTCTGAATTTCATCCATGACTTCACTCCATTGGATAGAAACGGAAAATGCATTGCTCCCCAATTCTCATCCAGGATATCTCGACCCTTCTACATGTTTAGACATCACTTGCAATTGTCGAGAATGTAGAGTTCTAACAAAACACTTTGTATTGCTACATAGAATAGACTCGGGGATCTTCGGTGCTTCTCGATTGGTATGTTGAGATAGGAATGTATAATATAATATTATTACCATAAGAATAGATATCATCGTTCCACACCTTTCAGTCTTCATTTATGCTTCAATCAAAAGCAAATATTGATTCACGTGTTGAGGCCCTGCTGACTTCTATTGGTCTTTGCCTTGTTCCAGCAACACGACGTCTCCAAGGGATTTATGAATCTTTGTTAATAGCTTCTCAAAACAAGTTAATAATGCACCAAGCTTGCTCTATCAGCGACTTAGAAAATGAATAGTTTCATGATGTCCCTTTGCTTGCTCAATATATACGGTCAAGGAAAGCCTAATGACTTATGTATCTTACACATAACCAATTCTAAAACATGGACCAATGATTACACAGAACTTTTCGGTTGGTAATACGACATTGTGTGTTTGGCTTCCCACTACGGAATCGATTCGTCCAGGAATTTAACCACAGCTCTTTTACGATGCCTCGACTAATCTCGTTCGTACCATTTTTAGTCTGTGATTTCTTAAATTTAATTACCTTATATTAGCCACTCTCATTCGCTTATCTTCCTTCAATTTGGAACTACGGCAGATATAATTCTTACTTCTCCACGACATAAGCACTTTAGAAATATTTAATCAATATTAACAGGCCCACAAAGTATTTCTCATATACTTTGATGTTGCAATTTGTATCATCTTGAACCAAACTCTGAACAGAGCAATTGGGTCCTACAATTTTTGAAAACTTTATTGAGATCTTCCTCTCAGGGTTTGCTCTGATACCATGTTTTTCTGGTTGTTGGAAAAGTAAATTAATTATCTACCAGTACTATTACCACCAACCACTACCAACACAGTTAAACTAGAAACTTCCAGCACCGTCCAACTTTGTCCACACAGACTGTGCACAATTCTAGATGGTTCTCATTATTTCTAAAGTCCTCTATAAAAAGAGGCAGATGTAATTGATGTATTCAAGGGGAGGAAATAGAAATAGTTCTATCTTAATTGTGTTTGTATCCTCCTCTTCAATATGGTATCAGAGTTGATGGTGAATAGCCTGGGTAACAGAACAGAATCTGGAGTAGTATTTCTCCCTTTCTAAAAATTGTTCAAAGCTGTGCAAGGAGCTAATGGCAGATGATTCTGAGGAGGAAATAAATCTAACAGAGTTTTGGTGAAGACAAGCTGCTTGGAAATAAATTGCACATCCCAATGGACTAGTGAGATGACAGAAGTGTTAAAGTGTTAAGGGAGATTGCTGCTCTTCTTTTTTTAAACATGGTTGCAGTTATTACTGTTTCAGCATTATGTGGAGAATAAAATTGTCGGAGGTAATTATTTGTCTTGAATGCCAGTATTCTACAGGTAGTGCATTGCAATTGAAGTGTATTGTTGTATTTCTCTTTTCCTTTGTAGACTCTCTAATATGTGATGTGTGATCAGTGGGCCATAAGGTTTCTCCTTTGAGTGCTTTTGTCGAAAGGTGTGAGCCATTTAAGCATTCTAAGTGAAAGTATCATGTTGTGCTTATTTGGGCAGTTCTATTTACTGTTTTTTTATGAAAAGTGAGAAAATTTGGGTTGTGTTTGGTGTTGTGCGTCTCCCCTATTCTTTCCTCTCTTTGCCTCTGCCCACTTCATAGGGAGTGTTGGTAGAAACTTATAAAGGATGATTTTCAAACATGTTTTCATTTGGTGATTGATAGTATTCGGAAGGCTCTTGAAAAAAGGCCAATTCCAAATAGTATGCAATCACGATGTTAAAGAGTGTTTTGGACGTAATTTGATGTAAGGGGTGCCTTATCGGTTTGCCATGCCCCGCAAGGGAACCGGGGAAGAGAACAAAGATTCTCTTTGTAAAAGAAAACCTAAGTAATGATTCATGAAAAATTTTGAACTTTTAAAAGAATTATGTGAACAAAACTTAAACTTAGATTCCTCCCAAGGTTCCCTTCTAATTTAATGCACCATTCATTTAAGTCCATTTAGTGTGCTAACAACTTGATGTACTTTTTAAGCAAACTACATCCCAACATCTGTAGATTCTTTATAAAGAAATATACGGTACTTTCTTTTCAATTTGCTATTTAAATCCATCTGCATTCCTAAGTATCTCTTATGAACAATATAACTTTTAAAGGAAATAGACTCGTATAAATCATTTGATACATTTACAAATACTATATTTGATTTTTCAATAGCTTTTCACTTAATCAACAATAATGAAAAGCATACTACTTAACTTGGAATGTTACAAAATCCTTTTCTTTTTCCAACATCATATACATAAAGTTCACATCTCCCTTTTCCCTTTTCCTAAATCTACTCATTCCAAATACATCATTTTGAATTACATCAATGATTACATTACATTCATCTCCTCTTGGGAGGTAACAATAATTTTACATCATGAAGGATAATTACAAAGCCTTCATTCTTCAAAAACTGGAACATTAAGCAAGCACGAATCCTCAAGCACTGCATCTGCAAAAGATACCTCGATAAAAAGATTTACCACCCAACCACATGGATACCAAAAGGCCCACTCCCCCGTGCTAGGAGATAAACACCAAGGTCTACAAAGAAGGGATAGCTAGGCCATACCTAGGGTTGGGTAACCTTTCCCAAATAGAAAATGAAAGAAGATCAAAGTATAAAGTCTTTTCCCAAAGGTTCTAAGGCTTGGTAGAAACTCTAAGCAACAACCTAAGTGATCTGGGTTAGATCCATAAAACATATAAAAATAGATGGTTTTCTAATCTCATAAACATATAAATGATAACTATAAATGAGCATATCAATTATCTAATAAACATATCATCATCCACAAAACATAAATGTAAATGTATAGTTCTAACCATGATAATAGAATGTCCAAATCAGAAAGTCCAAGTATCACCATAGGAGAGGGTATTACACGGTTGTACCCGACACCCCAGAAGTTTTTGGTTTAACTTATTGGTGAACCATAAATCTGAAAAGGAGTCCTATAGAACTGGCGAGTACAGTGACTGGGCACCCATATATCTCAGTAGATGGATTTCTTTTCATATGGACTCAATAATCACTTTTCATGCAGGTGCAAATCAAGAAAAGCCCAGAGTGATGATGGTTTCCCCGTAATGATAATTTGTGGTCATTAAAACCACTTTGGTTCGTGGTCAGCCTTAAACCACTTTCTTATTTAATGTGTGAGGTTTGTGGTGAGCTAAAACCACTTGAGTGCAAAGTTTGTAGTGACTGAAAAAGTACTTCAAACTTGCACATTGGTTAGGGGTAATCTGTGAAAACCCAACAGCGATTGGGGAAACAATGTAAATGGGTACCTAACAAGGCTCTAAGCCAGGACCCATCGTTTCTAGATTATGGGGGGATATCCAAAATAATTCAATACTTAATTTATGGGGGGATGTTTGAAAAGTAAATTAATTATCTGCCAGTACTATTACCCATAGATGCAACACTCGCCAAGTGTCGAGTACTCGCCGAGTTTTTCAAGCTCGCGAGTTAAACTCAGAAAAACTTGCAACTCGGCAATGCCTGAGTTTTATTAAAAAACTCACCGATTACTAAATGAGTTTTTGAGTAAAACTCTCCCACGTTTTCCTGGGCACTACTGAAGGCAGCTGACGTGTTTTTTTTTCATTTTGTGTTTGTAGCTGCTTTTTTTTTGTGAGAGTGAAGAGTTTTTGCTCTTTGAGCCCTTGCTAGGTGATTGAATCGTCTTGGAGACGGATTTGATCGGATTGAAAGTGGATTTCAATTGATTTTTCAAAGAAAATCACATCCACAGGTAGGTTTTCTGAATTCGTTTTTTCATTTTTTAAAAACATTATATTTTTTTTTTGTTTCTAAATGAATACAAAATCATTCCTAAGTAGTTAGAAATGATTTTGTATTATTAGAAGAAGATTGAACACTAATTCTTACATGTTTTGTTGAATCTATCACTATTTATCACTATTTTTTTAAACCCTAGCTTGTTTTAGCTTTTTTTAAACTTTGAAAGTTTGAAATTTGAATGATTTGTAGACTATACTCTAAAAGACTAAAAATATTGATAGTTTTGAAGTTGAAACTAATTTAGATAGTTTCCAACTTTATTTAATAATTTAAATTTTGTGTTTTTATTTTGTATGTGTGTAGGGCAGCAATTAAGCATTGATTTTATTTAATCAACATGGCAAGTGCACAGGAAGTGTGGCCACTTACACCATGCCCTTCTGGATATATAGGCACCCGGCTTAAAATTGCAAGAGATAAAACATGGAGGTATGCCTATGAAGCACCAGATGAGCATGGGAAGGTGATTTGCGTAAACTGTGAGAGTAATTTCTGGAGGCATAAACCGCCTCAAATATCACCTTGCAGGCATTAGGAAACATGATGCTAATCCATGTGAGAAAAATACTTAAGAGATAAAAAGATTTGTCAATTCCATACTTGTAGTCGGGGAAGAGAAAAAATTGCATAGGGAAAGGGAAAGATTAGCTGTGAGGGCAGCCATAGCTGAAACTCAAGGTGCTACTATTGACATGGAAGAAGAAGAAGCAGCACTTGAGAACATAGTAGGCTCTTTTCGTACCCCGCGCATCCGCAAACAGGGTGCCTCCTCTTTTACTGTTTCTGCTTCCTCTAGTAGAGTGCATTCTTCTTCAACACCATCAATATCAGGGATAGGCAGTTATTTTGTGCCCAGGAACACACCTGGAGCACAACCATCATTAAAGGCCACTGGATGGAACAAGGAGGTACATGAGCAAACAGATATTGCGATTGCTGATTTTTTCTATTTAAACAACATCCCATTGCGTGTGATTGATAGTCCCTACTGGCTCAATGCGGTGACTGCAATCACAGTTTCAGGAAAAGGGTACAAGAGCCCTAATCGCACTGATTTGAGTGAGAGGTTAGTAAATAATCATAATCCACTTGATTTCATTATAAATTTTAATTATTTTTTCTTGTTTATTAAATCAAAATTGTTAACTAAGAGTTTATTTCACTTTGATTTTGTAGATTGCTTGTAAATGTTGTTGATAGGGCAAGATTAGTGGTGGAGGACCAAAAAAAAGAGTGGAGTAAATTTGGGTGCACCATTCTTTTTGATGGGTGGACAGATGGAAAAAACCGAACCATCATTAAGTTTTTGGTTGCTTGCAAAAACAATGTGGTGTTTTGGAAATCAGTTGATGCTTCCAACAAGATAAAAAATGCACAAACCTTGGCATTAATGTTGGAGAATGTTGTCATGGAGGTGGGAGTAGAGAATGTGGTGCAAATCATCACAGATAATGCGGCAGCATATGTGTTAGCAGGTAATTTTATGTTACATATGATTAAATATTAATAAGTGATATTTAATTTAGTTTTGAGGTAAAATATGGAAACTAAATATTTATTCTTTTTACTAATATGCTAGGTAGAATCCTCCAAGAGAGGCACCCTTCTTTTTTGGACACCTTGTGCAGCACATGTCCTTGACCTTCTTTTGGAGGACATAGGAAAACTTGATTGGGTGACTTAAATTGTGGAAGATGCAAGACAGATCACAAAGTATATGTACAATCGCCCTTGGGTTCTTAGTTTGATGAGACAACACACTAATGGGAGAGATTTGGTCAGACCCGCTGCCACAAAGTTTGCAACAATTTTATTGGCGTTGCAAAGCATTCTTACTACATTGGCTTCTTTGAAACAAATGTTTGTGAGTCAACAATGGCTTGACTCAAATTATTCAAAGACGCTTGAAGGAGAGGTTGTCGCCCAAATAATCTTTGACAACAATTTTTCGCAAAAGGCTTCTGAGATTGTGAAGGAAAACCGTAACTTCAAAACTATAATTTTTAATTATTCTTGATTGAATTCTCTCATTATTAATTTGTAACTTACTAAGTTAGTAACTTTATTAATTAATCTTTTTGTAAACTAATTTGTATTTTTCAAATTTCAATTGTAGGTGTCTAAGCCCCTGGTTAGAGTTTTGTGCTTGGTTGATGGGGATCAAACCCTAATGGGGTATCTTTATGAGGCCATGGATAGGGCCAAAGAGTCTATAAGAAATTACTACAAAGGGGATAGACTCAAATATGATCCTTTTTGGGCAATTATTGATAAGAGGTGGAACAATCAGCTCCACCAACCCATTCATGCAGCAGGGTACTTCCTCAATCCCCATTTCAGGTAAGATGATTCTTATTCAGATTTTACTAAGACTTGATTTCACTTTGTTTTTTTTAGGTTGTGTACTAAGACTTGATTTCACGTTGTATTTGTTTCAACTTTCAGGCAGGATGATTCTTTTTCAGATCCTAATGGAGATGTCATGGAGGGCCTCTCTCGATGCATTCAGAGGATGATACTCAGTGATGCGGAGAGAGACTCTATTGTGGCCAAACAACAAATGTATGTGGAATCAAGGGGTAATTTATTCTCTTTAGACTTGTCAAAGAGAGCAAGAGGCACTCAAACCCCAGGTAAAAGTTAAAACATTCGCAATTTTGTCGTTTGATAAATTATGCTTTCGTTTTTCTCTTTTCTCTTTGCTTTCTAACTTCTCAATATTTTATTTTGCAGATGAGTGGTGGCAAAGTTGGGGTGAAAGTACCCCAAATCTAAAGAAATTTTCTCTCTGAATCTTATGTCAGCCTTGTAGCTCATCCCATTGTGAGCGCAATTGGAGCTTATTTGAGTCCATCCACACAAAGAAGAGAAGCAAGTTGTCCCAAAAATGCCTCAATGACCTTGTCTATGTGCAATATAATGTTAAGTTGAACATAAGAAAGGCAAAAGAAGCACCAGTTGGTCCAATTGATTTGGACGATATAGATCCTTACAATGATTGGAGGGCACAGGAGCAGCCTCCATTGTTTACAGAGGATGACATCACAAATTTGGAGAGGCAGGCCATGGAGGAGGAGGGTGGATTTGGTTTCATTGGATGACATTGAGGAGGACTCAGATGGGGACTCAAATGAGGAGTCATTGCCAGTGCGAGGAGCTACATCCAGGATGGAGGGTGAGCCACACACATCATCAGAGATACCGAGCGAGGAGACACAGTCACGCGGACACCCAGTGTTGGGTTCTAGTTCTGCTACTAGGACTAGACCCTCTAGTGCCTCTCCCACATTTGCTAGTAGAGCTGGGAAGAGGAAGATGTGATTTTAATTTGTAATGATGTATTTACTTCTAGTTTTACAGAAACTCAAACTATTTACTTTTAGTACTATTTTGCTTCTAGGCTTCTAGCCATCAGCATTCTGCATGAGAATGTGATTTTGTACCCACTTTGCGTTTATATATATCTAAACTCAACTTGTTTCTTTTGAGTTCTCATTAATTAACTCATTAGATGCATCTTCTCATTGAATTTTGCAAAAAAAAATGCATTTCTAATTAAAATTAAGCTGTTTTTTAAGTTCCCGAGTTTTTTGCGGAGTTTTTTTCAAAAACTGGCCGAGTTTTTCTCGATTTTTTTTTCAGGCCATGGCGAGTTTTAGCCGAGTGAGAGTCTTGCAACTTTGCTATTACCACCAACCACTACCAGCACAGTTAAACTAGAAACTTCCAGCACCGTCGAACTTTGTCCACACAGACTATGCACAATTCTAGATGGTTCTCATTATTTCTAAAGTCCTCTATAAAAAGAGGCAAATGTAATCGATGCATTCAAGGGGATGAAATAGAAATAGTTTTGTCTTAATTGTGTTTGTATACTCCTCTTCAATACTGGTGTACTCAAATAACCAAGGGCAGTAACTCCATTATTGTCCTTCCAACCATAGACAATACGCTATTGTCTCCCCCGAGCATCTTGTATGTAAATCTACCATTTTATTCAAATTGTTGTGTATGCTGAATGAGATCATACATCCCATTATATATGTGAGAGTTGTCTTTACACTAAGGGTTACCACTCTTCACATGTGGCCCCATTAATTAATAATTATGTTATTATAATTATCATAATATAATTATATATAATAATTATATCATCAATATAATTATTATATTATCAATATAATTATTATTATATCACAATAATATTATATTATCACAACCTTTATGATAATTATGTCAGCCTGTCGATGTGGATTCTGACCACAGCTACAATAAAATCAACATAAGCTATTGAAGTATTAACTCTAGAACCATAGTCCAGTAAACCATCAAAATTATAAAGAGTCTTAAAAAGAAAGCCCTTGTGGGCAACTAACAATATCAACGGGGCTGCCTCTAATGGGATTGCTGCTAGCGGAGGTATTATCAGAGACCACTATGGGCAGGTGATTATTGCTTGTGTGGTTCATCTCGGGACGGGTTCTAACAATGTTGCGAAAATCTCTACCTTGTTTTGGGGCCTGAAGGTGGCAGTTTTCGTGGGAATTAAAAATCTTATTATCGAGGGCGACTCAAAAATAGTGATAGAGATGGTCAAGGGAAACTACAGGGCTAGCTGGAATATGTCCAATCTGTTGCAGGACATCTGGTTGTTGCTCCCTAGGCTGGATGAATTCAAATTGCAGCACATTTACAGAGAGGGAAATGCAGTTGTGAACGCGTTGGTTTCCACGGGTCTTGCTAAGCAAGGAACTAAGTGTTGGAGAAATTTGAATTCGTTGACCAAGCAAACAGCTTTGCTCGTGGAGAATGAAAGAAAATTAAATGATGAGGCACGTGGATGAAGCTGATTGGACAAGAAAGGTTGCTTGTAGTTTTATAGGCATAGTGCAAATTCAAATTTTAAAAGCATAATGGGAAAGAAAATTAATTTTAGTATAATGCTGAAAAGATGGGCTTTTATTGCATATTTGGGAGAAAGTACAGGCACTTTAAAGAAAAGCACTAACGTGGGGATTGGCACGCGTCTTAAGAGCCCTGATAAGACGGTCGAGCTCTGTTGGCCTTCTAAACCCAAGATATGCAATCATTTCTTTTCATGGGATGGCTTTGCTTTCATTTCAGCCACCCATGTGATTAGTACCTGTTGTTTACAGTTCATTAAAGCGTCTGATTTTATTCCTAACTGGATCTCCGTCATCTGCTTCACTGGTTGCCTTCGCTGGGTGTTTTGTGTAGGCTTTCTTTTCTGGGTTTGGGTGAAGGTTGGTCTGTGTGGTGGCAGAATGGGTGGGATGTCTCTAGAGCCTCAAGAAGAGGAGCTTTTTTAGCACTGTTCTGAAATGGGTAGCGATATGGTCTGTGTGGAGCCCTCCAAAATTGAAGATGGGTTTCTCAAAAACCCATATGCGGTTACATACTTGAAGGAGGGAGGCTTTTACCCTTACATGGAAGCCATGGAGGGTAGCGATGAACTCATTTCGATGCAGCTGGTTAATTCTTGAATGGAGCGCAAGGTAACCATAAATGGAATAACCTTTGAAATCAACGAAGAGGTTATTGCCCAAGCAACGGGGCTCTCCACTGATGGGAGAAAGTGGAAGAAGGTTACAAAAAGCAGAGACGATTCTAGCATGAAAAGATTTTTCAAGAAATCAGATATTCTGGTCCAGATTCGTGGGGGCTTCAAATGGGAGGTGCAGCCTGATCCCTAAAACGACATATGCCTCATTCTGATGAAATACCTTACTCTGGAAGGTCGTTTTGGCACCTGTTATAACTACCACTTTCCTCTGCTCAACCACTTTCGCTATAATGATTCTATTTCCTTTCCTTTTTACCTGCTGCACTCTCTTAAGGCTTCAGTGATGGATGTGAGAGAAAAAAAAAATTCCAAGTAGAATTATTGCATTCTACACCAAGGCTTGATTCTACATCTTTATAATTTTCACCTTGATTTATGTCCTAGAATGTCACTCTGCAGGATTTTAACACTCCCTCTGCAAATGCTCCTAAAGAGTTTATGGCTTCTCATTCTCATCCCACCTTGTCCTCCAAAACACAAACTGTGTGTAATAAACCCAAGAAAAACAAAGTGGGTCTGGTGGGAAGAACTCAAATTAACATTGATTCGGAGGAGAAAGAAGATGAAAACGATAGCAGGAGAAGGTCCCACAGAATTGCCTCCAACACGCGGTTTAAACACTAAGCTATCAGAAAAAGGTATTTGGAGGATGATGAGGAAGAGGGGGACTCGGAGGAGGAAGAAGGGAGGAAGAAAGGAAGTAGCGAGGATAAAAAGAAAGGGAAAAAAATTAAGAAGGATGAGGACAACTTTGACAAAGACAGAGACAAAGTCTCCCCGTCTATGGAGGGAGCCAAGAAAAGCCAGAAATCTTCCCAGATTTCGGCAATTTTCAAAATTCCCACAGTAGATTTATCTAAAAAGTTGTTTGATGAAAAGAAGTCAAAGTCGCCGCTTACGACTACCTCGCCGTGTGGTCCGCAGGTGAAGTCAGATACTAAGAAGGAAACCGAGGGTAACAAGGATGAGACCATGGACAAAAGTAAGGTGGAGGCTGAGGGAAAGGTTGAAGCTGAGGGTGACCTAAACCAAATGCAGGAGGACGTTAAGCAGCTTCAAGCCTCCTTTCAGGATTTAGTTTCCAAAAAGGACCTTCGGGAGGTTAAGGAGGAAATCAGAGAACTGAGTGAAAGTTTCAACAGAATTGCAAAATGACTCTTCAGTTGCTGCACATGGAGAAAGCAAAGACCCCTGGGGAGGTTCAGAATGACGAGAAGCTCTTCCAATTCCTTGCAAAAGATTGGCTTAAGCTGATGCTTAAAGAAGGGGGTAAAAACCCCAAGTGGTTTTCTATTCCTTTTTGATGTTTTGGTATGTTTGTCGTTTTCAATGGTTGGTCGTTTTGGGTCTGTCTGTTACTTTGTTTAACGTTGTTGGCCATAAAACTATTACTTGCTCTCTTGCTTTTGATATTCTAAACTTTGTTGATACTAACGTGCACAGACTAGTTACCAACTTCATGGTGAAGTTGGGGTCTGCTGGTCTTAACAGGTTGGTTACCAACTTCATGTTGAAGTTGGGGCCTGTAGTTTCTAGTTTCTGGTTTTTTATTTCAAAAAAGGGATTGGCTGAGGGTATTATGACTCTGGTTATGTGCTGGTAGTCTTGCACTTCTCGTGCTAGCTATGTTCTTTTCGGGTCAGCCCCCTTGTTCTGGCTTCTTTTTTAATCCAAAACAATATCAACAGTAAAAAGCCAAAGTAAACTAAGCATGACTAGTGGACTTGATATCACAGACAGATTGATGGAGCACATGGCTCCAATCCTCAATCAAGAACTTAAACAGCTCCTTGTAATTCCCTCCATCCTCTAACATTTTTTCCCAATACCTTTTTTATGCATAAGGCACAAAGAAGTGGTAGAGTTGTACATAAAGTGAAGGCTCAACCTGGAGATGTTGATTTTCTTTTCAAAATAAAGTACTTTGGTTAAGTCCACCCACTGAGATTTTATGTTGCCAGAGATATGAGTAGAACTATCTTTTGTGGATGTATCCGAGTTTATAGCATTTCAATATCACTCCCTTCCCCTTCAACAAACTCACCCTTCCCTTCCTTCTCTGCAAATTTTCCACTCCCTTGTTCCTCATCTTCTTCCTTAGAGTCAGAATCAACTGAGTCATTTTACCTTTGTTGGCTGAGTGACTCACCAACCTATGAGACCTTCTTAGGTTGCTCTCATTTTAACTATTCTCCTCCCCAACCTCTTCCTCTTCCTCACTAATCACCTCCTAGATGGTAAATTTGAGCTTCTTGGCTAAAGGGGAAGCTTTTTTGCCCTTTCTCGTATGGGTTGTTAAGGGGACAATAGCTTTGCTTTTCATATCACAAAGTTCAATAGCAATCATGGAGGGTGTAGGGGTCGTGAAGTAATTTTTGAAGCACCCAACTAACGGATACATTTCTTACAATATTTAATATAAAATAACAATGATATAATTATGTAATGCTAAACAAGAATCAAAACAAGTTAAAGTTTCAACAATTACTCAACCTTAATTTTGAACACTAACAAACCCAACTAATAGAACCACAAGTGAACAACCCCATCTTTAATAACTAATAATCAACCCATAAACAATAATTTAGATATACTCTATTTATGATTTATATTACTCAACATTATATTAATTAATAATCCTAAATAATTAAACAATGTAAAGTATAACTATTAAAATATTTTATATTAATATACTTAAAACTATATTTTAAAAGCATTAACTATTACATCTCTATATAATTCTACCTCCTCCAAGCTTTGGGTAGCATACGAGCATAGATAACTTATCTCCACAATCCATTCTAGCCCTAAATTCTTCTTCCTTAAGTTTTCTAGAATATATTCTATATATGTATATGTATATGTACAGAGTAAAATCAAAGGCAAAGGTTACCATTGATTTCTTCTTTAAAATTTAACATAAGATGGTACGGTAAAATTCCGGAAGTATAACCAAAAGAGAATATGCCTCTATTTCCAAAAGAACTGCTCTAAAGGCACATTTACCCCATGTTCCCATGCAGCTGCTTAACTCCATTTTCTGCTTAAATTTAAGCAATTAGAGTGTTCCCATGAAGAATTGAAATTGTGGGAAAATGATAATATAGAATCTTTTCCTATTTAAATGGAGCGGCCATTATTTGGGGAATGAAAATAAGCAATGAAGGAAAAGGGGGGCTTTAAAATAAGCAGTGGCTGTTTATGGAAAAAAAACTCCATGTGTCTTCATAAATTCATTTCCTTCCTTTATTTGTTTCTAAATTTTCTCTTTTTCTTTTATCACCAAATTTTCTCTCCAATTTTTATATTAAAAAAGTAATATTAAAATGATTGTTTAAAAACAAGCAGCAATTTTAGCAGTTGCATGGGGCCATAGCTCCACAAAATACTCCTAAAAAAACTATGCAGTGGCTGCTAGCCAAAATAAGCCTAGCAGCTGCATGGGGCCTTGCCCTTAGTCAAGCAAATTCAAATGAAACAAAATGTTCCAAAGTGTAAAAGTGTAGGATAGAAGTAAATGTACCCATTGTAGAAGGTGAAGAGTCAGGCTAGAGGAATACAAATATAGATAGAAGGAAAGTATCAATGCGGGTCAAAAATATCATGAAAAATGTGCGCCCTTAACCAAATTCAAAATTTCCCAAACAATTGTTTAGTTTGGTTTTTTTTCTTTTAAAATCATTTATGAATTAATTAATGTTGTTCAAAAAGAAGATTAAAATCAGTTGAACTAAATCATTAGAAAATCATTTGTATTTCTACAAATAATACACTAGAATGCTTTTTCTAAAGGCCATCTGCAAAGATGAGATACATCACGAAAACACTCAACGCAATGCTGTGGGGATCAAAGAGTACTAAGCTGAATTCATTAGAAACAAAATTACTAATGTATGTAAATGTGCTAAAAGCACTTCCCCCAAATTCGTTTGATCATATCGATTTTTAAATGATAGAGGTTCACAACTCACACATGCTCATCCTTGACGCTTCTTAACATCAGACCAGCCTGAGTTCTCCCCCAAAAAATAAGAGTGAAAGACCATTAAAATGTTTGCTAGATGAAGATTTTTCACATTGTATTGCATGATGGCATTTGAAATCATGCAAATGAATGTTCAACTGCTTTAGAGTGACCAAACCATTGCCCAATATTGAAGGCAGCTTTCATTAATCAGAAGGTCCAAAGAGTAAAAGATTACTTCCCTGGATTGTGTATTTTGAGCTTCGTTCTACAACAAAGACAGATGGCTGTCTTTTCTTTTCCATCTTGCTACAATTTCTCTGCCCTGCCATCATTCCAATCAAACATTTTTTGTTTACTATGATAACAAGAATAGACAAAACGAAAAATCCATAACATCTGCTGCAAATTATTAGCATTCTACATGAAAGAGAAATCAATACTACTTCCCAAAGTGGACACTCAATGTCATATAACTGGGTTGATCTGTTGTAACACACTCAAAATATGCATCGTGAAGAATTGATTACATTGGATATATGAAAAAATACAATTTACTGATGTTTTATACCATGATTGGCACTGTTTTTGTATAAAGTTCGAATTCAAATTGTAAATACTGATCTTAAAAGTTAATCCTATGGATTAACATAGCATTTAGTTCTGCAATTGTTAGCAGTTTTCCTTTTCTAGGTTTTATTGGCAATTATACTGTTCCTCACTGCCCTATAAATAAGTAAATTTTCATTTCTTCACACTGTTCTGCTTTTCCTTTTTTCATCCTTACTTGACAGTGGTAGTAGAGAACCAGGCAGAAGGAAAAGGAGGAGCACAAATTGCATTTCATCCTTGAGCAACAAAAGATAAGAGAAGAACACGAAGGTTTTCCAAAAGAGGCATTTGAAAGTCTTTGGTAGAGGCGTAAGGCAATCTGCATGATTCATTGGAAGACATAAGAATAATCCGACTGATGCTGAATCAAGTGAGGACATTGTCAATTCTGCTAAAAGGCATTTGTGTTTGCTTCTCTACCCAAACGCTTCGCATCTAAACACAACTCTCTACAGTTTGTAAATGCCATTTTTCATCAGCACTATCACACCAAGTTGTAAGTGCAGCACCATATTTTGTAAAAGCATCTGAAAATATATTCAATCGCTGTCAAGCAAACATCTGCACACAGCAAGAAACAATCCCATCCGGCAGTTCACAAGTGGGTATATTGTTCTCTAAAGACTAGTCACTAAAAGTGTATCATGTGTGTGAAAAAGAGAGTGCAGCATTTAACTAAAATCAAAGGTATCTAAAGCATCAAAGTTGCACAAGCATTTTCTAGGATGAAACAAAAGAGAAAATAGGTATAAAGGTTTCCAATATCGAACATTGCTGCTGCTTCACCAGCCTTCTCTATTTATTTTTCAAACTGCTGCAATGAACAAATAAAAAATTGGCATTTTATTTTACCAAATCTTCTTTTAAACATATGATTAAAGAAAGAAGAATCAAACAAATGCAATCACTTGTGACAATGGTCAGTGAGACCTTAATATGCATGGATAGAATGGTGGAAAAGAGTTAAAATAGTCTGTTTCAACAATTTGTGATGCAACATCTGTGAGGAAGACACTCAACCTACAGAACCAACAACTGCTAAAGAAAAGTATGGGAGTATAAGAATTCTAAAATCTTAGGCTTTGATGAAGGCTTCAGATAATGGAGACGTGTTTCAATGCCCACAAGGATACAATTTGACTTGGGAAGCACTTCAAAATTTTAGAGATCTTTATGATTCGCATTCAGAATTGAAATTCATTCAATTGCAATTCAAGTTGTTCAACCTTGAATTGAAAATATGAGTAATATCACAAATCAGGTTTCTAAGATTCAAGCCATAGAACAAATTGTTGATGCTGTAGATGGACAAGTTGATATCTATATTATAGCCTTCAGAAAGGCACTCCTTGCAACTCATGCAACCTATTTTGAGTCTCTAAAAGCAAGTAATTATGTGATGACAATAAATTGTGATCATTTGGTTGATGTGTTGGCTAAACAAGAAAACGCATTTGGGAGAAAGATTAATGGCACTGGTGAAATTATCTGTCTTGCCCAATGAAAAGGCAAGCCTTCTGCAATGAATTTTAATTCTAGAGGTGGTCAAAATGATCAAGAGGTAGAGGTCAATGGAGGAATAAAGAAGCAGATTTACAAGTGGTATAAGCCAATTTACCTGTGAGAACCAAAATGATAGACAACACTTGTATTGCAAACTGTGTGGTCAAAAAGATAGTTATGAAACCCATTAAGGCAAAATATCATGGATGGATGGAAAATTCTTTCATACCAAAAGATACAACCAACTACAATCATAAAGCATAAGAAGCAGCCATGTTTGCATGTGGTACTGATCATAATGAATTTCTGCTTTCTTGTCAGATTTTGCATACCATAATTAATGAATCATATCATGATACTTAGTTATTAGATACTAAAGCCATGCAACGTATGATATTTCAACATGCCTATTTTGAGAAGTTTTGGAAAGACTCTTGTGGCACACTATTTAGAAAATAAAACAAATATCAACCTATTGGAAAAGGAACCATTTGCCTCAAATCGACGGTACTTCCGGATTTTGCATTATACAACTTACTATATCTTCCTCAGATCTGATACAAATTCTTATCACTGGAGCTGATTTGACAACAAGGCCACTCCATTTTATTGGGAAAAGGACAAATGGTAGTCACAAAGAATTTGGTAATCAAGTAGCATTTACTGGTTGGGAAGATGGAAAGTTATTAAACTCAAAGAAGGTAGAACTATTTCAAAAAGTGTTTCTTACCTTAGTGAAGAGGTAATATTTTTGTCTTTTATGGCATGGAAGATTTGGACATGCTAATTATGATAGCATCAAACAATGCTGTATGCTTGACCACTTTGCCTGAGACAATTGAGAAATGTGAATCTTGCATTCTGGCAAAACGATATATAGATCCTTTCCCTAGTTCAAATTGACAAGCTAAAATGAAGTCACAACTCATTCAGTCTGATTTGTGTGGGCCCTAACCAATAGCTTTTGCTAGAGGATGTCAGTGTTTCATGTTGCTCATTGACAATCATAGTAGAATGACTTGGATTCATTCTTGGAAAAGTTTGAACCACACTAATTGAAAATGGAGCTCAAACTCCAATTGAGACCCTTCGAACAGACAATGGTAAGGAGTTTACATCAAAAATAAATGACAATTATCTTAGCCAAAAGGCAAAATGGGATCAAGCATAATCTCACTATTAGATATATTCATAAAAATGAAGCATAAACCTAATGTTGGGTAATGGGTCAGATGCTGGAAATGTACAGAATTTGAGTGTGAAATCAGATGGGGGAAGCAAAGAATATGCAGGGCATGGTGATGTAGCAGAACCAGCATTGGGCCCTCTGTTGTTGGATGTGAAGGTGTGCCATCTGTCACCCCTAGCAAATCGTGCAATGTGGTAGTGCTAGGTATATTTTAAATAGAGCAGCCAAAGGAAAGCTTGTTGTGTCTCAGGAAGAATGGAAAACAGGAGGTATGAGTAGGGGAGGCTAAAGATGTGAAAGAAGTGTTGATTAATCAAATGCAGTGGCTTCGTCCCTTGTTCTAGTAAGTATTTGATCCTAGCTTTGGGTCAAGAAGTTCTTAATGAGGAAGATAATATTTTCAGTTGAGGGTTTGTTTGTAGATTTACTGATCTATGGCCTCAACTAGCAGATTTACAAGCGTGGAAAATTAAATATGGTCAGAAAAAGTTTAAAAGGAACATTTTAAATTTACCCCAAGTGCCAAAGGTCTTTTTGTGGTACTATGTCAATCCATGGAAGGTGGACAAAATATATTAGTAAAAGGGACCCAATTCTGGGATAAATCTGTGCTTTTAATTACCCTGTGGATCCCGGAATTCAACCCTATGACTGAAACGTTCTCCATAATGTGGTATAGATTCAGCTGCAACATTTGCAGCTTCATTTTGGGTGGATGAGTGTTTACGTGAATAAAGGAATTTTCTCTGCAGATTTCCAACGAGCGGGGAAAGAGTATCATCAGTGTAGGAGTGCACAAGCAAACGGTGAAAATCAAGAATGTCATCCGAGCTAGAACCTCAACCCTTGTTAGTCCCTTAGGTTGGGGGATGTGGTAATTGGATGTCTAGTTGGTCTAGTTTGCTCTAGGCGTAGAGTTTCCTCGTTGATTTTAATAAACAACCTTGGTAATCATTAATTATCCTTGTATGCTTTTCATTTAATCCTCTTCCTTTGTATTTCATATTGATTTGATTATTCCTTCTGAATATATATATATATATTGTGAACATTTTGATTTACCTCGTATTATGCATTTTGGCAATTACTATCTTTATGTATATGTATTCTCATATATACATATATATAGGAGCACATATCTATATAGATACATATATATAAATATGACTTATTATATGTTCGCGTATTGCATTCATATGGAATTAATCCCGATCATATTGTAACTGATAATGCTTAGCTTTGTGTATGTTCTTTATGTTGGGGATGTTGGGGCAGCTCTTGCTAGGGGTGGCAAGAGTAACTCCCTCTTGCCACCTCAACAAGGAGTTACCCTTGCAGCTTCAAGCTAAGAAGCTTGGGGTCGGCTAAGGGGAGCTCATTATTTTGAATGTTGGGAAGCAGTGGTGTGGGATTTTAGTGTTGAGCATTATCTGGTTTTGTCTTTTCTGCATCTGCGATTTCGGCTTAGTGCTGGTTGTCTTTCTGCAGCTTGATTCTTCTCTAGTCATTCGTAACTGGGAAGGCATGTGGTTTACTTTCTTGTTATTCTTATGTTTTGAATGATGGAATTATCAATGAAAGCTTTGAATCTTGAAGTATTATGGCATTTAAGATGAATGTGGAATGTCACTAGAGTGTCAAAGTGATGTCATTCTTTGAGATGTTTTGCAATCATTACTTTATATATATTCTGTAAAAGAGCACGTTTGTGCCTTGATTGATACATGAATGTGTTTTGGACTTCATTCTTAGATTATGAATGGGATGATATCTCTGTCTGCATTTGTTAGTATCATCATGCAGCTCTTTCTAAACTTGCACGTTGTTAGGAAAAGCTCCCTCTGCACCACAACATTGATTATCTGCATGGAGTTGGGTCTCATTCTTGAGTATATTTATTTGCACGCAAAATGTTTAATCTGGTTGTGATTCTTGTGTATTTCCTCATGCATAGCACAATGCGTCAGTTCATATAACACTTGCATATTGAAGGAGTAATAACCTTTCTTAGGCAAGATAAATGAGAACTTTAATGAATAAAACATGTCCATGTCTCTGTTATGACACCACCGGTGTGGTCAAAACCTTTATAATCTGATTTTGTTTATGATATGCCCATGTCGGGACCCATTGATATGTTTAATTACTCTTAAGGTTTTCAATCGAGTTCTGAGTATGAACATGAGTCTACGAGACTTAATGATAGAACCTTTTTAATCTCCTTAAACCTGTTATGGGACTAAACCAAATTATGATGCAGCCCTCTGATGGGTAGAACTTAGACCTATATAGTGTCTTACCAAAGAAAGCTAACGCCATCAGGATTGAGATATCGAATGGATTGGACCAAGAGGTCCATGGAACAAGTTTGGTGATGACATTGACTGCACAGGGTATGTGCTTGTACTTTTAAAACCTTGGCCAAGGTGGTACTATGCTATGGGTAGTATACGTCAGTCACTAGGACCAGTAGTGCAACGTCTGGCTAGGAAGATCACCTAGTAGGCAAGGATGTCTTTAGGATGACTAGCTATGATAGTTGTGGGCTCTACACCAAGTCGCGAATGGCAAGAGAATGGAAACCGTGCTTGTGTACTCCTGGGAAGGACTGGGCTACTTCCACTAAAAGTTGTGCAGGTGACAGTTAGTCACGATCGAAAGAACCATGGTTAGGTGGTAAAAACCCTTGATGATACTCTTTTGCCCATGATGGATGAATTTCTAGGAAGGAACAATTGAAAAGATCAGCATTTTCAAATTCTGATTTGTTAGTTTATTTTTGCTGAAGTAATATTTATTTTCTTAAATGATTTTATTTCCTAGAAAGTAATTGAGAAAGTCAATTTCAGCTTCATGTGAAAAGTAGATAGTAACTATATTGGAATGTAAACTGTACTTCTTTTCATGCTCTTAGGAAAAAGAGAGTTAGTTGTTTTTTTCAATTTCCCTGTTTGTTAATAAAAGTTTTATTTTTATTTTAAATTTGATAGTAGGGTTTGGCTGTTACACAGTGAAACTACAAGGTTGGAGATCTTGTCTTACTCTGGGACAAGAGACGGGAACCTGAAGGATTGCATGGCAAACTTGATTCCTTGTGGAGTGAACCATTCACTATTCATCAATCAAGTGTCTGGTGAGAATAGCTATATGCTGGCGTATCAAGATGGAACCCCGTTCTCGCTGCCTCACTACAGGCAACATCTAAAGCATTACAATTCGTGACGCTCCAAATAAGTTTTTTAAATACAAGTCCAAGTTTCTGAGTCTTTGCCTTTTTTTGTCATTTTGGTTGCCTAACTCTATAGCCTAATGGAATGGAACAAGGCACTTAGAGAACTAAATTCTACATCTCTTATCATTTCCAAGAACGAACAAAAGACATTCCACAATCAGAGTCGACTATTGTTGTTGATTTCAGTTCAGTGAAATCATGGACCAACTCCCACAATTTTTTGTTCAAAATCATGGTCTATGTGCTCTAAGCATGCTTTTCAAGGCATAAATTGTTTATATTTGTAAGCGTTTTGTCATTTATCATTTGTCATTAAGACGTCGTTTTTCATTTCTATTTCAATAGCTTTTGTTAGGTTGTAACATAATTTTTGGTCTTTTCTTTCAATTTTAGAACTTTTTAGTTCCTTTGCAAGTAATACTTCATACAATGTATAAGTTGGGACAAAAGCTCTGAATTACAAATGTAATTGGGCATTTTGTCTTAACAAACATGAGACAAAGCGTTTTTAAGACTTGTAGTCGGGGTTTTAAACCCCAACCACGAGTTGTTCATTAATTTTTAACACCGCTGAGTTCATTTAAAGTTTATAGACGCTTTCTTTAGATTTTTCATTCATTTCATTTTCATTTTGCAATCGTTTCTTCTCCTCCACATTGTTTTTCTCAATTGTGTGAGCACTTATCTGAGATTTGGCTTCAAATCAAATTGCTCTTTAGCATTTCCTACGCTTTTTTTTCCAACATTTCCAGGTATGAACGCAATTTCCATACGTGTTTTGGTTTTAATCAGAGCTTATTTGTTTTTATTTATAGCTTCCTTTGTTTAAGTATTCAATTTAGGGTTCTCTCTGTTTAAATCTAAATGCATCATCTTCTATGCTGTCATTTTTGTAATAAACAGATTTTATAACCCCGTAGGTTATTCTTGTATGCGTTCTGGTCGTTTTTGTGTCGTCTTCATTCTTCTTTAGCTCTATGATTACACATCACACTTTGTCTTTGTATTTCGATTGCTAGGGTTTTAAAAATTCCAAATTTTGTTTTTGTATAAAAATCATTCCATCTCTCACTGAATTCAGAACATTCTCTTCTGATTGCAGTTATATATGCCATGTTTGAAACATAATCAACATATTTAGAGGATTTGGTTTCATTAACATACTCAATACAAAGTACAATCGAAGGTTTTATCTCCAATTGCACATTCTATGCTTTACCCTATGTGCATTCAGGAATTTTTCCTCCAATTACATACACACGTGCATTAATACATTGTGCGATCGAAGGTTTTATCTCCGATTGCACATACTATGTTTTTCCTACTATAAGTGCATTCGAAGTTTTCCAAGCCAACTGCATGTATAATTACATGCAGTGACAAAAGCAATCAAGGGTAAAAGTCCCAATTGCATCAAAACATTGTTACCCTTTATGGAGTCAAGGTTTTTTCCCCTAACTGCATTCCTTTCTACATGCGTTTTCACATGCAATCAGAGTTTTTAGCTTTGATTGCATGCATCATCTTGTTGTTTATTGTGTAGTCAAGGGGTTTAGCCCCGACAACACTTTGTATTACACAACGTTTTACAAACAACGTTTTACAATGTGTAATCAAAACCATAAGTTCTGATTACACCTTATTCTTCACACAAGCCAAAGTAATCGGAACTTTTGGTCCTGATTACCCATTGCACTTCACTTTGCAAATGCAAACACCAATGCAATCGAAAACTCCCAATTGCGAGATACTTTCCCTTTTGTAATGTTATGTGTAATTGGAACAAAAAGTTTCGATTACACAAATTCATGATTTTTACCCTTGTAATCAGGACTTTTTGTTTTGATTACATAAACCATTACACTTGTACCATCTTAAAAGTTAGCACCCATTAATTTGGAAGCTCAAAGACCTTTTTAGGCCCCGTTTTAGTGATCTCCTAGAACATGGATGCATTTATGCTTGATTTGCCGCTTTTCCTCAATGTTTGTCCGTTTCTTTTGCACCCCCGAGATCCTGAGGCTTTTTTTGTGGATTGTGCCTCCTGGGGTATAGGTCAAAGTCGACCTGTACCTGGGGTACAGTTCAAAGCCAACCTGTACCTGGAGTACAGATCGAAGTTGACCTATACCCGAGGCATTGGTCTCACGGGAACTCGGGCCCATTTCGGGGTTTTTCATATTTTCCCGCCCAGTGCAGTTGCCCTTTTTGTTTTGACGACCGAAAATGGTATAAAAGGAGGCATACTCACTTCATTTGATGATACACAAGTTCTATGTCCATTACATCCATTTTTACAAGCAAGATCCATTACATTCATGCTCAAGCCATCAATTGCAAGCTATCAAGGTCAAGGTGCATTCAAGGAGTTCAAGCAAGCAAGGATTCATTGAAGGCATCCATTCCATTTAGTCAAACATGCATTTCCTTCCATAGATCTAGCCTCTTTCTTCATTGGAGATAGTGGAGTTGGCCATCAAGGGAGGAGACCTACATTCATCAACATTACACAAGCATTCAACCATTCAAGCATTCAAGCATACTTACATCCATGATCTATGATTTGGCACTTGTAGATCTATTGCGTTTGTGAAGACATCCAACATCCTACATTCTACATACAAGCATTCATACATCTTTGTGGGTAGCGGATTTGAATCCATCCATGAAGGTTTGACAAGCGAGGTGAATATTTACATTAGTCTTTCTTTTACATGCTTTTATTTCGAACTAAGGTTAATTCCTAAATGGGGGCTTGACCAAGGCAAGCCCCCTCCCCCCAAAAAATTCCATTTTTCTTGTGTAGAAGCAAATTTGCAAGTTTTCAAGTTTTCGGGATCGGATTTGGCTGATTTAGGGTTACAATTTCTGTCGGACATTCGGATCTCAAATTTTTGGACAGTGCAAGTACAAGTCAACCTCGACCTGTACCCAAGTGCAACCAGTACCCTCCAAGTTAACCTGTTCCTGGGGCCTTCAAATTTTCACAATCAGCAGATTTCAGCTTGCAGGTTTCGGATCCAGCGTAGTTTCAGTTTCTGTTGCAGTCTGCTACTCCGTTTTCAGATCTGATCTTGTGACCTCTACTAGCCCTCAAGGTGAGTCCAATTTCCTCTTTGTCATTTCATAGCACTTACTTTGAGATATCGATTAGGTTTTTTTATGTGCTTGATTGTTACATGTGCTTCTATTTTACTTGCATTGCATTTAATCAACTAGTCTTAGGTCACTTAATCAAACACAATCTCAATTGGCATTAATCAATATCAATCAACAAACAATAAAGGGAAAGTACAATCAAAGCAAAAGGGATCTTTTAGATATTCACCCTTGAAAGGACTTAAATTTTGCATTAGCACCCCTTTATCCATTTGGGTTGTGCTAATCTAATTTGGGTTCTCTTGAAGGTTATATTTGGGGATCCCTATTTCTCTTTCCCTAATGTGCATAAAAGACTTGGTGAAGTTACAACACTTTGTACTACATTTTTTCCCTCATCTGCAATGTACCCTCAAAACCTTGAATTGCAACCATGTCCCACCAAGAGCATCTTTTTCACCTTGTCCTTGTCAAGACCCTTGTTTTCACACACATTTTTCAAAACATGATAAATCAAGGCATAGTGCAATCAGAGGTTTTATCTCTGATTACACATTCTATGATTTACCCTACATGCATTAATGCATTGAGCAATCAGAGGTTTTATCTCCAATTGCACATACTATGTTTTTCCTACTATAAGTGCATTCGGAGTTTTCCAAGCTGACTGCATGTATAATTACATGCAGTGACAAATGTGATTAAGGGTAAAAGTCCCAATTGCATCAAAACATTGTTACCCTTTATGCGTCGGGGTTTTTCCCCCGACTGCACTCCTTTCTACATGTGTTTTCACATGCAATTGGAGTTTTTAGCTCTGATTGCATGCATCATCTTATTGTTTATTGTGTAGTCGAGGGTTTTAACCCTGACAACACATTGTATTACACAACGTTTTACAATGTTTAATTAGAACCAAAAGTTTCAATTACACCTTATTCTTCACACAAACCAGTGTAATCAGAACTTTTAGTTCCGATTACACATTGCACTTCACTTTGCAAATGCAAACACCAATGCAATCGAAAAGTCATGATTGCAAGATACTTCCCCTTTTGCAATGTTATGTATAATTGGAACAAAAAGTTCTAATTACGCAAATTCATGAGTTTTACCCTTGTAATCAGGACTTTTTGTTCCGATTACATAAACTATTAGACTTTATATTAATTTTTTTCCCTCATCTGCAATGTACCCTCAAAACCTCAAATTGCAACCATAGCCCACCAAGAGCATCTTTTTCTCCTCGTCCTTTTCAAGACCCTTGTTTTCACACACGTTTTTCAAAACATAATAAATCAAGGCATGGGTTTTGTTGTGTTCTATCTTACAACGGAGAATGATATGGAGCTAACGTCAACACATCTTGACGTCTTGTTGTTTTGGTCTTTCCACCTCGGTGTTACAGATTCATATCCAATGTCTAAAGAACTGGCTACCACTCTTGAGAAGAAAATGAAGTATAAATTCCATAAGTATAAAAATGCTATTATACCTTCTTCTGTGGTTTCCAACATAGTGGAGATCAAGGATACCAAGATCAAACATGTAGTTATGTCTGAGTTCATTAAAAGGACGAAGGTAGAGAAACCATCAGCAGAAATGAAAAAGCTCCTCAAGAGACACGTCCAAATGGTTTCAACTTTCCTAGTGGTGGTGATTGAGCTAGACTTTGTCTTGGCTTGCGCATCACATTTTGATAGGTAACCCAAAACTATCAGAGATGCAAATGGAAAAGTAATCATGAGACTAGATGTAGAGACTATTGATAAGATTTTCCATGATCCTGTTGCTCTAGTACATGTTGACATCTCCAATGAGAAGGTTGTAGCCTACTACAATAGGAGGGAGGAAGATTGTAAAAGGACAATCAATACCACTTGGTGTTTCAAACAAAGGCAATCACTATCAACTGGGTGGCCTGCAACGCTCTACAGGTGCGAATTTCAGAAGGAGATCCATGATATGATCACTCTTCTACGTAAGATGCGAGGTCGAAAGAAGTCAAATGTATTTGAGCCATGTATGTATCAGTACATCTCTATCATCAAAAAGGGATCACAGTAGATCTTTTGGGGTGAGTTGATCAACGACTGTGAATAGTTGTCTCAGGTGCATAACACTTTGACATTCTATATGAACTCTTAGCTTGTGTACATAGCTGTCGCTTTTAGATAGTTTTCAGGACTTTCCTATGATGGTGACAGGACCAAAGTGCCTACATGGAAGTATTATAATCAACTAACTATGAGCATAGGGAGACATAATTATTGGAGGGTTCAAGATGCCTTCTTTGGTCATTTCATGTGCTTATTTGATAAGACATTGAAAAACATAAGGGAATTTGAGGCAGCTTGGAAGATGGTGAATGGGTATGTGTGTTTGTTCCTCCAATTTCCAATATTCAACTACATGAGAGTTGCATGTTTTGATGATCATCCATACATGTTACCAAGGTAACCAACCAACAAGATTATCCTAATGGAATTGGTAAGTGTTGTGACGTAATCACACATCGTCCCATTGCAAATGGCAACCCCCAGTGTTCCGTTTTTAGGATTTTGTTTAGGTGTTTCTGTTTCAGTCTCTGGTCTCTTGCCAATGCAACTTTTAGGAGTTCAACCAAAGTGTTTTTCCAAGTTCAGAAGTGTCATCAAAAAGTGAAAGAGAGAGCATGACCAAATGAGTATTTTGATGCCACAGAGGTGTTCAAAAGGGCCAAGGGACAAAGATTGACATTGCTTGAGGTCAATTCTGACAACTCCTACTTAGGAAAAGTTGCTTTTTAATGCTTTTAGCTTTTTCAAAAGTTTCTTTTTTTGGCATTTTGGGGTCAACTCAAGAGCCTTCTTTTGTTTGCTTTTTTTCTAAATTTAGAAAGTTACTTATTGTTTTTTTTTCTATTTTTAGAAGTTTCTATTTTGGGAAGGCCAAAAGTTGTGTACTTGCCCAAGTGTAAAATTCTTGTTTTCAACTTCAAGTTCATCTGAGATTTCATGAAAAGCATGAAAACTCGTGAAGAATTCTGGATTTCAGAACGAGGAAAAGCATTCATAATTGTGAAAATTCTTGGAAAGTCCTTGTTCTTGTATCAAATTTATCTTGGAAAAGTCAAGAAAATATATGGAAAAGAACACTAATTGAAACATGTTGATCCTTGAAATTTGGCTAAGTCTGAAAAATTTTAGGATCTTCCAAAATCCATAATCTCCATTATAACTCCTAGAGATTTCAAACCACTCTTAAAAATCCTGACACTATTTATATAAAATATAACTTAAAGTATAAGAAAAGAATCCTATACTTAAATGTTATATTTTACATAAAAATTTCACCCAAAGAGAGAAATTCCTCGAAGTCCATTCACACATGAAAGTTCTACAAGAAAGCACAAATGGGTCGACTTCAGCAAGCTTCTAGAAGAAAACATAAAGGATCAACTTTAAAAGACTTCTAGAAGAAAGCAAGATAAGGGTCGACACATAAAAGCTTCTGGAAGAAAGCAAAAAAAAGAAGCCCAAATCTCAATGAAAAAAGAAAATAAAGCTTCTCTAAGAGAAATCAACAGAGTTCAATAAAGGAAAAAATCAAAAAACAAAACAAAAAAAGAAAGCAAGTCGGTCTCTTCTTGATATCATTGTTTCCTATAAATACATGAGCTTGGCATTGTATTCATTCACAAACAGGAAATTGCAGCTCTGAAGTTAGCAATTTTTTTCAGATTTTATAGTAAGGTTGAGCTTTTGGGCAATTTTCATATTGAATTCCATGCTTATTGATGATCATTCCTTAGAATTTTCATGTTTGCTGATGAATTTCTATTCAAATTTTTTATTCTTTCAGGATTGGAGGCGATTGTCAGATAATTTCTTGGAATTTTTAAAGGGTTTTCTAATCTGATTGACAGGTTCTAACAGGTTTATGCAGATTTGAAAGAGATTTTCATTCCAAATTTAGAATTTCAGTCTACAAATTCTCAGAATTGGGGCAGATTCAATGTTTTCATCCTTGCTTTTTCATACTTTCAGTACTAATTCTATATTGATAATTCAAATTTTAAAAGATTCAAGATGAATTTTGGACGTAGGAATGCAAAGCAAAATTAGAATAAAATTTTATTAAAATTTCATACTTTGCATTCGTAAATTTCATACCCTCTCCTAACTTAGAATTCTTTTTTTATCTTTCAAGAGGTAGATGTCAATACAATGAGGAATGAATAGTGAAGAAATTTCTCAAACCAAGATAAAGTCCGCCTTGAAAAGATGAGAACTTTGTGTAAGGCATGGAAAAACCCTAATCAAGGCATGAAGTCCACTCAAGAATTCATAGAAATTTATGTTTCTAAACGAAGTCTGCTCATGGAAAATTCATGTTTCCAAGCCAAGTCCGCTCGGCCTAGAAGATGATTGCAAACTTGGCTAAGTGTTGAGGAAATTCGTCAATCCAAGAGAAGTTTGATCACGAAGAATGTGAAGAATCCTCAAAGCATAATGAAGTCTACGCATGGAGTGTGATGGAAATTCCTCAAGTATCGTCAAAAGTTCCTCATGGAGAGAGAACTTTCAAGGTAGAAAAATTTGTTAAGTCAAGGAAATTCCTTGATTTAGGGAACTCCGCCTAAGCAGAAGAAAAATTCCGGAAAAAATCCTAGAGTTGTGGAAAATTCCTGAAGTAGTAAAAAATTCCAATCCATGAAAAGTTGTGAAAAAATCCTGAAAAATTCTATGGAAAGCTACAGAAAATTCTTGTAGTAAAAAAATTTCAATCCATGAAAAGTTGTCAAAAAATCCTAAAACTTCCTATGGAAAGCTATGGAAAATTCTTGAAGTTGTGAAAATTTCTAAGTTCAAACAAGGAAAGTTGTTTGAAATCCACAAGCACGAGCAAAGTCCTCCCAGCTTAGGATGACTTGAAAATTTGGCCAAGTGTTGACAACCTGGGTGAAGAATGCAGACCAAGAGATGAAATTCCCTCTCTAGAACCAAAGAAAAGTTGGAGAATTGTGGAATCCAAAGCCATTTGAGGTTGAAATCGCCAAGTATCCCGAGAAAATTCCAAGTGGGAAAGAGGAAAAGGTCAAGTTTCAAAGGGAAAATGTTAAGTTTATGAACAGAAAAGAAGAGGCATAAGTTTCATGAGAGCTGTGAATTTTGGAATTACTGCATTTGTATCTTGCTCATATCCTTGTCTAAATACAAGAGGGCGGCATGCTACGCTCAACCCTTATGGGAGCTCATTTTACCCCACATGCTGTGATATCTGATATTATGAGCATTTTTATCAGGAATAAGAATACTCATATACCTGCACAGTGAACAAATATTTTAGATAAATCAATAAAGTTCAGACATGAATGGATATTGATGATGGTTCTCTACTCTTTCTCTGATATTTGTGACGACTACAAACTGATTTAATGCCATGTGCAAGAAAACTATATATTTGTTGATGTTTGCATATGGAATGATTAGGCATCCCGAGCTCTAACACCATTTTTCTCATCTCTTGCAAGCATTTCTGGGGCAGCAAGGTAAAATCTGGAGCAACCAAGTAAAAGGAGTAGGAGATGCAGCCATCCAGCTTTGGGGTTTGTCAATCAGGCAATGATGGATCCCTAATCCTTTCATGTGCTTTTCATTTTCAAATGTATCGTTTCTTTTTATTTTACATTGAACCAATTAGTCCCAGGGCTTGTGTGGGACACTATACTTTGAAGTTGTAAATAAAAGTTATTTTATGCAAAGTTGGTGTAATTTTTCTTTCTTGTAAAAACATTTGCATTGAATCTTACATTCATTTGATAGCATTTGTTTCTTGTAAAGAACCCTTAGCAGAATCAAATATGTACCTTTCACCTTTAGTTGCAAATATTGTTCCAGCTCTACCTGATTGAGCTGAAAGCAAAATTAGGTAATAGTAGCTATATCTTCTTTGTATCCTTGAGCGTTTCTTCTTTCTCTCCAAGCTAGACCACTTAAGTCTGAAATAATATCTTTTCGTCTTCCTTCTTGCTCTTAACCTGGTTGCAGTACTAGAGAGATATTGTAATGGGTCAACACTATTTTACATCATCTTCTTTTGGGTTGATAGTTCCACAAATGACTTTGCACAAGGCCCTCCTAGCGCCGACTTCTACTGATGTGATTTTTGTGACCATTCCAACATACAAAATCAAACACTTAGTATTCCAAAATGAAACACCAAATTTCTGATTCACTCTTGAACAAGGAAGCTTAGACGCAAAACAATATATGTAATTGTGTGATCAACTAAGATAGCCCCAGTTCCTTCTAATTGTGGACTTAACTCAATTGTAATGATGTGATATGCTAGTATCACTCGAGAACTCATGTTAACCTTCTTGTGGAATGCTATCAACTTCTAAGTGTGAATGATTTGGCAATGTGAATGCAACGAGCTACTTCTAACAAAACAAAGTGCAAATGGGATGAGGGTTTAGGAATCTAGGCTAGTCCTACTACTTCTACTAATGGAAGATGATATTGAAATTGTAATGAAAGCTTAACCAGTCCTTGCTTCACCTAATCAACTATGCATAGAAGGGTGCTTGCTTCAAAGGATGCAAATATGATTTTCAAATCACTTGAGCTCATCAAAACCATAAGTTATGAAAATCAACGAACCCAAAGTAATTGAAGTGAAGTGTTTGCAATTGAAGTTCAGACCAATCTTACATTGTTATTTGCAATCAACAAATAGCAAAAGGTATGAACACTAGCCTCACCATTGACTCAACATCAACATCTTTCATCATCCATCTAACTTTAAGCAATATAATCTACTTTAAATCCTATTCAACATAAGCAAATCTAAACTAATTGAGAAATTTGGAAACTATGCAATACTCCAAAACTTCACAAGTATTCACCATGAAAACAGCCATGAATAAGGAGCAATTTTGGCCAGTATATTAGCAACAATTTCTTCCAATCTCTCCCTTACAAATGATTTGAGTAAGCCTTATAAAAGAAGCTCAAGTACAATGAATGACCAAGATTAATTTGAGATCAATGGCCAAGATTATTCCAACATAGCCCTAATAAAACTACCAGCTACAGCCATTAAATGCCATCCAATTACAATAAAGCACCACTTTGTGGACCAATAAGAAAATTATATAGCATTAATGGACCAATGAGAAAAATCGTAGGTGAAGACATTAGATGCACTCTACATATACACTTGGAATAATTTGATTGAATGAACTTGGACGCATGGAACTGGAATCCTCTGATTGGTTGAAGATGAGTGGGCGCCACCTCACCATGTTGATCTTGTAATTTCATCAATTCACGGTAATGAAGAGATATCTCTTAATACTCAACATTATTAAGCCTTCAATTAATTGTGGTGGCTCATATTCCCAGATTGCTTCATCTTCATGAATCCTCTCCATCCTTATCCTTTTGAAACCTTCTCATTGACATAATTTTTAAACTTGATTGTACTTGCGATCTTGATGTCTTGGCCTTGGTCTTTTGGAGGTGATGAGGTACTACATGTAATTGGACCGTTCTTAATTCATCTTGGATTTCCGAAGGAAATTCAAGATTGTGATAATCTTTTTCCCCTTGTAAACTTGCTTAATCATCATTTTATCTTTGAACTTGCTTTGCATCTTGAAATCCTCAAAGTCTTGAGATCCTTGCCATTGTACTTGCACTTCCACTTTAGTTTTCAATCTTAATTCCCAAGTGCAAAACCCCTTTGCTAGTGTTTGATGAATGACTCGCAAATTATTAATGTCTCCATGTTAGCCTTGGTGCTGCAAGCAACCTTGTCCATGAAATGTCTGACATTGTATCTCCTCATGCTTGTCATCTTTGTATTGATTTTGCACCTTTGCTTTACCTTGCAAAACAAGAGAGAACCTTGTTAAATTTGTAAAGTGGTAAGTATAAACAAAACCAGGATATTATGCTAATAAAAGCTCACACAATTTCAACTTGACATTGAGGCTATACTTATGTGAATTTATGCAAAACAATTCCAATTTCTAATTTTGGATTCCAGATTCCAAACCTTATGAATTTTAAAATGCTGGTAAAATTCTGAGTTTTCAAAGTTTGATGTCCTACTTTTCCTTGATAAATCCTGAGTTTAGCATTTTGAATCTGCTTCAGTTTTGATGTCTTCTTCAAACTAGCTGCCAATGATTCCTAATTTCTCCTCCAAAATCGACCTCCAAGGTGAAATTCGCTGACTGCTATTAGTAATCTTCTCTGCTTATTTGCTTGTCTGATCGAATTGCTTGTGGTTGAAATTATTATCTTGATCTCCCCTGTATAGATGTTTCCCTCAAGGGGCATGTCCACTTAAAAGAGGCCGAACTCCCCTTCTATTGGCAATTTTAAATCAAAATTGAATTTACTTATCTCCTCCTATCAGGCCAACCTTCATTAAATACAATCGTTATAATTAATAAATAATTTATGTTTGCATTTAATGATCAATCATCTCCTCATGGTCGACTTGCATTTGGAAATGGGAGGTGAAATTCTCATTGAGAGGCGAAGTGTTTGGGTTTTGCTCACACTAGAGCCCCAAGGAAGTCGGAATTCTGACCTGCCTTGAGCTCATGCCTTAAGGTGGTTCCTTGAATTTCCCTTAAACTTCATTTAAACAACTTGATCGCCATGCCTAATCAATTCGATTTTATATCAGATTTATTTCATCTCTTATGATTTTCAATTCGAAATTACACTCTATGTTCATCATTTCTTTCCTCATCAAACTCAGAATATTGATTTGTCTATCAATTTGCACTTCAATCACTTGATCTTTTCCTTAAGATTTCAGATGTTTCCATCACAACACTCAGAATTTTACTTTGCAATACCAATAACACCCTTCCTTAAGTTCTGATTCTGTTCAAATACTAAGCGAATTGAGGAAGGTGGCTAGGCATGGAGCCCAACCAAGGTCGGAATTCCAACCTGGCTTGGGCTCTTGAGCCCCAAGGAGGTCAGAATTCCGACCTCACTTGGGCTTGCCCAAGCTTGATACCATCCAAAAATAGTATTGGTTCGAGTCTCATGTTCTAACTGACTTTATCCTTCATTTTGACACTTTTCATCTGCAAGTTGGTTGATATTTTTCATAATTCCATCATCAGCAATAATCCATGTTTCATTTCTTAACTTCCTTCATGTCTTGAGTTGCAAGTGTGGCCATTTGAATGCTGAAAGGGTGTTCAAGGAGGGGCCAGACTGTGGAGCCCCAAGGAGGCCGGAATTCCGACCTGCCTTGGGCTCATGCCTAAGGTCGAAATCTCTAAGTGTTTCATCTCTTCAAACTTAAATTTCCACTCTCCTGACTTTCAGATTTGCAACTTGATCACATTCAGCTACTTGGTTTCTTAATTTCCTCACTTGCAATCCAAACTTATCTTCCTTTGTTCAGATTTCCATTGGTTTCAAATTTACATTTCTTCATTCAATTGGCATCATTCTCCTTTTGATTTCAATCTGCATGTAGGCCTCTTGAGGGTTGCCACTTCATGGTGATCCAACTAAGTTTCAAAGGCAACTTCCTTCTTCTCAAACTCCCATATGTTCGCCTTGCATACAAACTTAACATTTCTCCATGGGTTGTAAAAATCTCCACTTGATAAGGAAATTGACTAAGTGTTGGAAACTAACATGGCAATTAAAAAACCCCATTCTCCTTAGACTCTGACTTGCGCCTAAGTCAGACCTAAGACTTTGACACCCATGCCCTCGAAAAGCTGCTACACTGCCACTAAGACTACTAAACTACTAACTGCTAAGGCAAAAAGAGGGGGTCCCCATTTGCACTGGGGCGATGGTGTGAAACCTCACAACACAACCCAACTCAAGCATCCTGAACAACAAATGCCTTCATCAATTCCTAAACCTAAAGCTGACAAACAAAACTTGAATCTACAGAGACTAGTAAACAGGTAATCCATATGAAAATTTTGGCAAATTGCTTTTCCTGTTCATACTTGCAGCACTTTTATGTTAGTCTTCAACATGTTATGTCATTGCCAAAAAATTACTTGGGAAAATATCTACTTAGCACCTGATTCATGAATTAATCTTTATGCCCATAAATAGTCTAAAATCCATGAGCATGTACCTTGCGCTTTTCAACAGCCATTTCATTGTTTTCAATTGAGATTGCCTTGAAACCAAATGGATGTAAAACCTTTTCATACCTTGAAAAACAAACAAATACAGGTTGGTTGATTGTCAATGCAAGATGATACAAAAAGCTGTGTACAAGGCCATTAAAAAAATATATTTTATTAACATTTTTCCAATTGAATAAAGAGCTTACTCGAGAACAGAAACTGCATAAGGTGGGCCTCCCTCATGATTGCTTACCTGCATATCAGAAGCAGCAATTTTTGTTATCGTCTGACATTCAAAGATGTTCATTAGCATCAAATTACCTCTATATCTGCTTGACATGAGGTAGAAAAAGGGTGCAAAGTCAATATCTACTTTTGCTTCCCAGAACCCAAAATAGGAGATCAATATATGGACAATGAGGAGCATCCACGAGGTAGAAAAAAGGTGCAAAGTCAATATCAAATTTTGATTCCCAGAACCCAAACTATGGGCTCAATATATGGACAATGAGGAGCATTACAGGGAATATTAGTGTCAAAAGCTCTCCATCAGGTTTTAATAGTTCTGCTACACGCTTTGCCCAGGCAGGTCTCATCTGAGGCTCAAAAGCGCAGAAAAACCTTCCAGTAGAAAATAAAAGAGTTAGACAATGACTATAACAATATCCTACAGCTAGACAACAAGATAGGGAGTACTGAAGTGTGAAAACTTACGTGTAATCAAAGATAAAATCAAACTGCTCTGTTGGAGCCCATGTAAAAAAATCTTCCTTGAGAAACTCGAAATAGTCAGCGTTTGGAGCAGTCACAGCCAGCTTTTACAAAAATGAACATCGGTTAGTAATGTTCCTGTAACATTACAGGACTTCCAAATAAATTCAAAAATTCTAGATAGTGAATTTCTTTTGAAAAAGAGTTCAACAACCAGAACAAAGCCCAGAGACAAGAAGGCCTTGAATTATGATAGATTTTGATTGCGAATTGATTCCAGTTCAAGAAAATTTGTTAATCCACTCTGTTTAGAATAAAGTCTGATAGAAATTTATAAATTTCATGATAATCTATTATCTTATCAAAGTGTTACATGATATACTTAGTTGATTATTATCAATTCTGAGGGCAGAAAACTATATTACTGTAGTTTTTTCAAACCCTCTTGCCTCTGCAGAGAAATCCTATGTCAATGAAGCTTTAAAAAAGTGTGTAAATTTAACCCAATGACCAAAAAACCATATTAGGTGTCCATATAGTACATTTTTGGTCCTTAGAAATTACAGTGAAACTTCCTCATGCAACATATACTATCTGCGAAACTAGATTTATTCATGGCAAAACAAGCTGCTGAGTTAAAAAATTACCTCCCGTGCTCGATTAATTGCATTTTCAGAGATGTCAACACCTACCACATAACGTTTATGGTTAGCAAGAGCCACAACATCATACCCCTGGACCCACAGGCGAAGAAGTGTGTTAATATCGTGAACATATGCCTGTGTTTTTCATACCAAAAACATTGAATCAAACTTACTTCATCCAATCCAATCAATTCATGTCTAATCAAATCCATAAACAATGCCTAAAACCTACAAAATTGAAAGGGGCTTTCATTGAACTAATTATTTCATGACACTCCTGGGGCCTGAGTGGCTGAAAGAGTGGCTAGGACTGCTAATGTAAATAAAAAATTAGAGCAAATCATGTTCTTTGAAATTTTTCTGAATGTGGGTTTAATATAGCCAAATAAATAAATGGTTTTGAAATTGACGAAGAATACGTACTGCACCACATCCAGGAACCAAAGTCCTGCCATAAGGGAGAAGATCTTTTTCTATCAGATGTGAGAGAATTGGAGTGACATATCCGATATCCCAGGGGATTGCTCCTTCCACCCAGCATTTGTCCCATGCAACTATAAAGGGATCAAATTTGAGACATAAGAACTAATCGAGGCCCTCTAATATTGTAATAAGTGCAAATTTAAAGCACATTGCTAGAAAATTCAAGATTTAAATTTACTTGTTAATCCCAAAGACATACAAATTTTATATTTTTGCACAGGGAGGGTGAGTTAGGAATCTACCATCCAAACACTTGCCTGGAAGGGATCTATAATTTTGTATATATATGTACTTTAAATCCACCTATGAGTTAACATAATGTTAGTCATGTAAGAACATTATTCATTTCAGCTATCATTTGCTAACTATTACAACAAGATTGTCTTGAGACTGTACATTTAAATTTAACATATCTACTACTTTCTTAACTTGCGTTAAGATTGGTATTTCCAAAACACCCATTTATCATGGCTCATGCCAGATTTTTGTATCTTGACCACATTGCATATACTTTAAGACCAATCTTTTGAGTTGACCATGGCTCAACTAGGGCTCAAATATAGAGGCTAGGACTTACGAGGTGCATTTCAGTATCTCTACCACTGAGCACAAATTTGCTCGGAGTGTCTATTGTAAGGCAATATTCCAGACAACTGAATCCTATCCAAATAAACCTTTATTTTCATCTTTTTCGGTGGGTTCGCTGTACACTCTTCTTGCTAATACATACATGGGGGTTTTAAAACTAATCTTTCGTATTGCTAAAATACAAACACAGTACAATTGTTAGTGGATTGTTGTGAGTAATGATGATGCCCTGTATCTTGGGACAAAGATAACTACCAATCTTTTTGACAAAGTTACTTTTTACTTTCAGAAAGACGATCCCCAGACCCCAATTGATCAGCAATCAGCCTTATTTATCATTCAGATTCACTAGTTGTGAAAGCCAATCAAGGAGTGTTTAATGAAGCCTATCGCAATGCAGAATGGGTAGAATCAGTCTGGCAGGGGTAGGCAGAGACGAAGACAAGAAACACAAAAGTCTTCAACATTCTACTTGAGTGGTAACAACGAGGTGAAGACGGCCTACAGTCTATGTGTGCTCAGGTTCAGAAGTTGAACGCCTTGAATCACACAAATATTTTTAAAAAGGAAACTTAGCTGGTTGAAGATAGCTGAGTAGGCATGTTCTATAACCTATCAAGAGGATGGAAAATCAGTAAGATGGGAAGAAGATTATTATGGAGATACAAGACATACCCATTGGCTGATTATTGACTAATTCTCGCATCTTCCTCTGCCTCTCCGAATGTGCGGCACTCATTGTGGTTTGATTTATTGATTGGGGTGACACACCCCTCAATACGCTGCTACCAAGAGCGGTTATATGTATCATCTGCCCATTGCCGAGCAGAGAAAATAAATCGGAAGAACGTCTGAAATTGATTAAAAATCGTGTGCTGCACATTGCGTGTACACGGAAGTTTTGCTCCCCGTCCTCATTACTCGGGGAGTTACAGTTTATCTCCGCAGTTCTTGAGGATTTTCTTCTCTTTGTTTTCGATGATCGATTTGCTCTCTTAGGACCTCTAATTCTGGCATTCTAATATGTTGAGATTGTTAGTTTGATTGCGTTAAAAATGATATCATATGTAAAGAAATCAAGCAAGTTTATTTCAAAGGTATTTCATGAGGTCAGTTTACTAATTTATCTAATGATTTTTTTTAAAGTTAATAGTGTAGGTAAATGGTTGAATTTGCTATTTTGTGGGTCGTATTTTCTTGAAAGTGTGTTATAGGAGTGGGTTGACTCTATTTTATATGTGTGGTCAACTCTATTTGGCTCTACCATAGGAGTGGATTGACTTCATTTTGTATGAGTGGGTATTCTATTTGGCTCTTTCATAGGTTCTAAAGGGATCTAACGCTATGATAGTCAAGATCTTACTCAAGGTTGTTTTCCTAAATTATTTTGAAGAAAGATAAACTTATTCATGTTATTATTCTTATGTATAAGCTTTAATGTATTTCAAGTTTCTACTTGGTTTTTGGTTTTTACTCTTCAAAGATAAAAAATTTATTATCTTGGAGCAATAAGCTCTTAGGATTTTAGTTTGAGTTGAATTCCTTGATCTATCTAAGTTAAGGTAGAAAAATAATTTATTACACTAATCTTGAGAGGAGTAGCATGCGCAACTTTTTAGATCTTTATAACAATTATCTAAATAAACATGAATACCATCCATATCTCAATATAGTGATTTACATAGGAAAAACTCTTTTAAGAAGGGAAAAAAAAAATCCAATTTCAAAAATCGCTCAATATATTCAGTTTTCAAAAGATTATAATATACTTGCAAAGCAAGTTTTTACAAAAGTGTCACCAAATAGAGATTTGAAGGC
The DNA here is from genome assembly GCA_018584345.1 of Thuja plicata. Classification (NCBI taxonomy): domain Eukaryota; kingdom Viridiplantae; phylum Streptophyta; class Pinopsida; order Cupressales; family Cupressaceae; genus Thuja; species Thuja plicata. The sequence continues at coordinate 503,167 of MU223062.1, read as the reverse complement.
AACTTGATAGTTATCAAACTCTCACAATATATCATAATTGTCACTAGAATATTATGCCCTTATAAAATAGGGTTGTTAAATCTGAGACATAATGATGAACAATCTGAATTTACATTAATAAAATATATTTTTAAAAATGTGTCTTTTAGCTTCCCTTGAGCTCTTATTGGGGCGTGCAACCCTCGAACTTTTCAATGTGGGGGATTTCCCTCAAACCCCTTTGCAAGGATGTCATGTCGCACCCCTCATGCTCAACTATCAGTAGTAACTTTTTGTAATTGCAAGGTTGAGACACCATTTTCCTAACATTGTGCCTTTTTTTAACATCTTGCAAGAGCAAAGGGAGCATCATGTAATACCCACCCATCTACCATATTTTCAATATAGGTTGTCAAACCCTTTTAGACCACTTCTCATGTGCTTGCTAGATCTTTGGTGATATTTGATGTTATTCCAATATCTATTGATGATGCAAAACATTGATACATTGTTTATATGTTTTATATCATGTTAGTTAGATGATGATGTTCACTGCCATATGATGATGTTACGTATATTATGGTTTTTACTTACCTCATACTTGCATGTTTGTTAAATGATTTATTCAAAGTTGAGGTTTTGATAATTAGGGTTGGTTGCAATTTTTGTTCAAAATTTGATAAAACTTATATCTTTAAAAAATTTATTTTTGCATGTGCAATTTTGAGATAGGTGTTAGGAAAAGGCGTCATGTGTTTGTGGTAGTTTTAAGAAAAATTGAGTTTTGGGAAAAATTACATGCATCCTCATGATTTTCTAAATTTGGGTCTTCTCTAGGTTATGGAATTTTTCTTTAAAATATTTCTTTTCAAAATTTATTAAAAAATAAATAATAATAAATTAATTTCAGATTTTATTTATTTCGGAAATTTAAAAATAACATATTGTTTAATTATTTATTTCATATATATATATAATCAATTAAGTCTAGTTAAATGTTTTTGAAATAAGCAGCAGCAAATATGGGTATGTAATGGTAATAAATTTTCCATGATACAAGTCCAAAGCGTAAAAAGGTATAAAACCATATAATAATTCAAGACTTAAAGACAAAATTCCCACCTAAGGCATTACTCTACCCATAACTAAAACAAAGAAAGTCAAAGAAATATAGCAATTTTAACATCAAAGACTTTCTTGAACCTTTCCTTAAGAATTGGAAGCTCCTTCTTCCAATCAACAATAGTTGCCTCCATTTGAGCGCACAAACTTTCACACTTTACCAATTTGTCAAAAGATTTTCTCTAATCTGAAGACTCAAACCACCGCTTATAATCCTCTGCATTGGTTAGGATACCAAAAACAATTTCTAAGCAAACCTCAATCATTGTTAGAATAAATTGAGAGGGGGGTGAATCAGTGGCCTCAAAAATATTCCAATAACTCAACCCAAAAACTTATTACCACAATATTAAGCCTCTAGTTATCTTCAGTCCTACAAGATGAATGCCTTGAAATAATCTTAACAAATAACTACTGCTCGAAGCTCACTTTTAAACCTTATTCCTCTTGTTTACCGATTAGCAGTCTTTCATTTACTGAAATACAGTAAATGACTTAGTGTATACCAATCAATCCAGATTTAGTTATGTGTAATGCAAAACACTAAAGTAATGAATCATAAGCACATTGACACATGGATTTTAACGTGGAAACCCTGTTAAGGGAAAAACCACTTGGGACCGGTAACCCAAAAATTTTACTCTTCTGAAGTGAGCTTGGTGAAGAGCCAACCCTATTAAAGGTTACAAACACACTGTTAGGTGTGACCTTGTTAGAGGATTTAAATAGAATAGTTTGTCACTTGATATCGGGCATCTCTATGCTACCTTTATGACCAAACCCAGTGTAGTTTGTCAATTGGTATCTGGAATCTTATGCTATCTTCATGATCAAAATTTTTGATACTCCTTGGGATGTATCTCAATATAGTAAGGATTGTTAAGTCCTGCTCGGTTAAGAGTCTTTCTGATCCAATGGTTAAATCGAAACAATAAATGATCTATTCACATATACAACTATAGACTTGCAGATTTTCAGATCTATTGTAAGCTCATTATACCTTTCTGATCAATGTATCTTTTCAGTACCTTTGCTCCACTTCTTTCTGCTTGATGATGTTGTGCTTTGTTGCTCGGTGTCTGCGGAATTAGCTCTGTTCATTAGCTTGATTGATCAAGACTATATGAAGTTCTTCTTCATCAGTTTCTCTTTAGCATCCTCTTTTCTATTCACTCCCCTTATTCATAATGAATTAGATTATCTTTTTATAGACATGATTCAACCGTCTCTAAGTTCTTGACTTTCTTGTTCTTGGCGTGATCCGCAATTCTAGCCAATCTTTCTTTAAAACTTTACTTCAGTTTTATCCTGTAGATTTCTCCTTGACAACTGCAATAAAACATCTTTAAAGCTCTCACTTATCTCTGGCTTTAACTTTTTGATGAAAACAATATTAACAACCAATTAACTCCTTCTTTAGCTCTTGCCAGCTAATTCTTTTTTCATTTCTAAACTTCAATTATTTTCGGTGTTTAACTCTTTGTTAGCTTCGGTCAACACTTCAGTTCTCCTCGGGTATCTCCGTCGGGGTTGTCTGTCCATCAGGTAACACTATTGTTCTGGCAGTCGAGTAACACTATTGTTCTGTCCGTCGGTAATGCTTGTGGTTCTGCTCATCGATAATACTTGTCGGGTTTCTTGCTCAGGCATCATTGTGACTTTCCTCTCGGGGTTCTCTATCTGTCGGTGTGCACTATCTATCGGTGTTTGTTGTCACTTTGTGAATATTAAACTTTTATGCATTACTTGATAGCATAACCTTTATCTTTCTAGTTCTTTCAAGACTTTGACACTTTGTATATAACCAATCAGATTATATCAAGTTGACATCAATGGCAATGCAGTCCATTAACTAATTTAATGTCTTGCATTAAAAAAAAAAATTCGGTGATCATCAACTTAACATCTTCAAACATTCAATTAGTTATGGTTCGTCAATATCTCCCTTTGGCATTGATGGCAACACGCTACATTATCACACTATATTACTACTAATACAATATGAAATATATCAGTTGTAGTTCATCAAACTACCAAAATTATTGTCCTATAACCAATACAAATGTATGGCTCTCAGTAAGCTCATATAGATTAGATTTGTTTCTTGCAAAGTGCCTTCTTCATTCTTCAATCCCTTTACTAGATAGATGTAGTAGCTTTTGTTTTTGGTATGTGTTGTCCCTTGATTGTTCCTCTCCTTGATCGTTTCTTTTTCCTTTGACAACAATCTCTCCCTTAGTATGAATTATCTCCCTTCGAATCTCTCTCCCTTTGGATAGGATGGATATTTCATATGTAATCTCTCATATAATCTCTCCCTTTCGATATTCTTTCTTCCTTACAAGTTACATCTCTCCCTTTAGATATATCTCTTACAAGTTACATCTCTCCCTCTAGATATTCTCTCTCCCTTTGACAACAATGCCAAAGTCATACTCTTTATTTAATATATTCCTTGAATTTCCCTTCTATCAGCAACATAGCTCTATATTAGCCAAAATTATCGCTAGTGTTCAGTGCAGATTTGTACCTTGCTGTGTACAGATGTATCTTTGTAGTCCATTTCTCTGCTTGTATCAACATGAATGATCTTCTGATTGTGTGTAGGTTGATGCAATCTCCTAGTCTACTTACTGACCAATAGAAAAGGGTTGGACCCCTAGTCTCTTTCTCGGGTACTCAAATGTATCTTTCGGCAATGGCTTGGTAAATATGTCAGCTAATTGTTCTTTTGATTGAACATATTCCAGTATCACTTCTTTCTCTTGCACTTGTTCTCTTAAGTAATGATACTTGATAGCAATATGCTTAGTCTTAGCATGCATGATTGGATTATTTGATATGTTAATTGCACTGGTATTATCACAATAGATAATCACTGGTTCAAGAATTTTCATATTCATACCTTCCAGTAATTGTTTGATCCATGCAATATTTGCTCGTAGTTTGCAGCAGCAGCCACATGTTCTGCTTCTGCAGTAGAATGTGAGATGCATGCTTTCTTCTTGCTAATCCATGTGACAAGTCTATCACCCATGAAGAATGCTCCTCCAATTGTGCTCTTGTTTTCATCTAGGTTTCCAGCCCAATCATCATTTGTATAGACTTGAAGCTCAAATTTGCCCTTTTTGTTATACTATAAGCCATAGTCTTTGGTGTTCTTTAGATATATCATAGCTCTTGACAACTGTCATGTGTGATTCTTTGGGATTAGCAGAGAATCTTGCAACTATTCCAACTGCATGTGCTATATCTGGTCTGGTATGAACAACATACATTAGTTTTCCAATCGTTGATCTATATAGGGTCTGATTTACCTCATTTGATTTATCTTCCTTTGTCAGCTTACATTTGGTTTCTATAGGTGTTCTAATTGGCTTAGAATTTTCCATTTTGAATATCTTCAACACTTCCTTGATGTATTTGGATTGAGTGATATATATGCTTGCATCTTGTTGAATAATTTGTAGACCAAGAAAGAATTTGATCTCCCCAAACATAGACATTTCAAACTCTTTGCTCATTTCATTAGCAAAGGATTTACATAACATATCATTACCCCTAAATATGATATAATCAACAAATATTTTAGCAATCAATTATTATCATCAGTAGCTTCTTTTAAATACAAATTGCTATTTTCACTTGTTTTGACAAATCCAATGTTTATGAGATAGGAGTAAAGTCTTTCATACCAGGCTTTAGGTGCTTGTTTCAATCCATACAAGGCTTTATGTAGTCTACATACCATGTTTCTCTTTTCTGGATCAACAAACCCTTCTGGTTGTTCAATGTATACCTCTTCTTCCAGTATTCCATTTAGGAATGCAGATTTGACATCCATCTGGTATACCTTGAATCCTTTGAATGCAACATACACAAGTAATATACTTACTCCTTCTAGTCTAGCAATGGGTGCAAAGTTTTCTCCATAATCAATTCCTTCTTCTTGTGCATACCCCTTTCATACTAACCTTTCTTTGTTTCTTGTGACTTCTCCATTCTCATTCAACTTGTTTCTGAATATCCATTCGGTACCGATGACATTCTTGTCATCTAGTCTCGGTACTAGCATCCATGTCTTGTTCTTCTCAATCTCTTCTATTTCTTCATTCATAGCACTTACCCATTCTTCATTTTCAAGTGCAGTATTAACATATTTAGGCTCAAAATCACAAATTAAACATCTAGTGTTTAGTGACTTACTTCTTGTTCTCATTCCAGCCTTCTTGTCTCCTATGATTTGATTATGTGGATGATGTCTTCTGACATACTTGGAAAGTTTCGATTCAGCTCTTTGTCCATCATTCTGATCATCATCTTGACATTCATTCTAATCTCCATCGCTCAGAACATCATCTTGAGTATTTTTCTGATTTTCGGTAATTGCAGCCTGATGCTCGGGTGCAATGTTCTGTTGCTCGGGAGCGATACACTGTTTCTCGAGTAGAGTTTCAGGTTCTTTAGTGTAAACAAACCTGTTGTAGTCTTCTGGTTCTTTTCTTCTTTCCTAATCATTCTTCTCTACAAATTCATCTATTCTTACATTTTCACTTTCAATTATCTTGTTAGAGGACTTGTTAAGACATTTATAAGCCTTGCTTTTGGTGGAATACACTAGAAAGATACCTTCTTCACTTTTGGAGTCAAGCTTTCCATTTCTATCATCTTTCAAAATATAACATTGACTACCAAAAATTCTGAAGTAACTTACATTGGGTGTGTAACCATACCATGGCTCATAGGGTGTCTTCTTGGTATCTTTCTTCAATTGTACTCTATTCAATGTGTAGACATAAGTACTGATAGCTTCCCTCCAGAATGTTTGAGTGATGCTTTTCTCAATCATCAGTGTTCTTGCACAATCAACAATGGACCTGTTTCTCCTCTCAGCAATCCCATTTTGTTGTGGTGTTCTTGGTGCAAAAACTTGTCTTTTAATTCCATGCTCATTACAAAAGTAAGTAAATTCATCTTAAATAAATTACCCTCCTATATCTGATCTTAAGCATTTTAATTCCTTACCACTTTGTTTTTCTATCATAGCTTTATACCATTTAAACATCTTGAATGCTTCTGATTTATCTTGTAAGAACATAACTGCCATCATTCTAGAATAATCATCTACAAAGAGAATGAAATACCTATCACCATAGTAAATCTTTGTCCACATAAATCAGTATGGACTAATTATAGAATTACATTAGATGTATGGGCTTTACTCTTGAAACTAGACTTTGTCATCTTACCTTTTTAACAACTTTACACATGATATGCTCGGGCTTAGACATGCTCAGTAAGCCTCTTACTTACCTTTTATTTCTTATCTTTATCATGTTGTCAAAATTCACATGGCATAGTCTCTTATGTCGCAACCATATGTCTTTGTTTCTAGCCATTAAACAAGTGGTGTTTATATCATCAAGATAGAAAAGGTTACCTTTTGTTTGTTCACCAGTTCCGATCAACCTTCCTGATTCATTAAAGATCTTTGCCTTCTTATTCTCAAATGCTACTCAGTGACCTATGTTATTCAACTGTGAAACACTCAATAGATTATAATTCATTCATTTTACCCAAGAAGCATTTTCACATTTGATCAGGTTGTTCAACATTATGGTTCCTTTACCTTCAACTAGACAAGGTGTGTCATTACCCATTCTTACTAATCCACCATTATAGTATTTAAAATTTTTAAACTTTTGTTTATCACTAGTCATGTGGTGAGTGCAGCCACTATCTATAATCTAGACATCATTCTTACTAACTATAATGAGTGCAGTCTCAACATACCTTTCTTCTTCTTCGTCTGAATCATCCTTCATGGCTACAAATACCATCTCAATGTCTTCATCAGATTCGGTGTCAGTATCATCAGCTCTGTTCTCAGCTAGGTAACAATCTTTCTTTCCTTTGTCTTTGTAGTCTCGGGTATCTCTTATGTCAGATTGTCAGTTCCTTCGGTAATCTCTGTAATCACCTCAGTCAAAATTCTTTTCATATGTTCTATCACTACTTATGTCATCTTTTCTTCTGCTAGGACATCTTGCAACAAAGTGTGCAACCTCTTTACAATTAAAACATACAAGTGGTAATTTACCTTTGTATCTACCTTTGCCTCTTTGCAATCTTCTAGCCATTAGTGCTTCAATCTCATCAAGATCTTGATCATCACTATCACTTTCACTATCATTCCTCATAGTGTGTTTATGACTTGACTTACTTATTTTCAAAGAAGATTTGAATGCAGACTCTATAGATGGTAAGACATTATTATCAAATTTATTCATCTCAAATGAAATCAGTCTACCAATCAGACTATCTAGAGTAACGGTATTTTTTGCAACTACTCTCATTTCTTGTATAGCATATACTCTAATAGCATATGCAGGTGGTAAGGTTCTTAGGATTTTACTTACCACTGTATCTTCTTCAATTACACCTCCAACTCCTCGGATAGCATTGACTACCTCTTTGATTCTGCAGCTATACTGAGTGATATTTTCTCCTTCTTTCACCCTTAGGTCATCAAACCTACCTCTTAGGCTTTTTGCCTTAGATCTTAGTACATTAGCATCTCCTCCATGTACCAACTTCAATTTATCCCACATTTTCTTTGTAGAGGTGCAAGTTTTGACATCTTCAAACTCAACATTAGAGAGTGAGGAAGCAAGCTCTATCATCATGCAATTGTGCTCATGTTTTTCTCTCAATTGCTTAAGTGTGTGAGGTCCTATAGGCAACACATATTCAGTATCCAGGTGTTGAGTAACATCATTACCAATACTTGGTAGGTGGAGTCTTATTCTTCTTTTCCATGATGCAAAGTAGTCTTTGTTCAACTTGGTCACATCTCATTTGTTCATCTTGTGATCTTTTACTTGAGTTGTTAAATTCTCTTTCTAATAACACAAGCTCTGATACCAATTGTTAGAATAACTGAGGGGGGGTGAATCAGTGGCCTCAAAAATGTTCCAATAAATTAACCCAAAAACTTAGTACCACAATATTAAGCCTCTAGTTATCTTCAGTCCTACAAGATGAATGCCTTGAAATAATCTTAACAATTAACTACTGCACGGAGTTCACTTTTAATCCTTATTCTTACTGTTTACCAATCAGTAGTCTTTCGTTTACAGAAATGGAGTAAATGACTTAGTGTATACCAATCAATCCAAATTTAGTTATGTGTAATGCAAAACACTAAAGTAATGACTCATAAACACATTGACACATGGATTTTAATGTGGAATGTAATGCCCCTCCAACCCTGTCAAGTCCTGGTTATGCTCACTAGAGATCAGGAAGAGCTATATGTGAGAATGATCCTTCTTGAGATGGTTGCTTAAACCGAACCTCTTACAACTCACCATAACTTCATATTTTAATAGGGGAAATAATAATATTCACATAAATATGTTCCTTTATATCTTCACGTGTGTCAGTGATAGTTTAGGACCTTAATGCTAAAAGAATCACCTTATAGACTTATATGTGAGATGCTCATTATTAATGTTTAAAATTATCTTAGGTTGATTAATTATAATTACTTAAAGAGATTAGATGTGTTATGTAATGCCCACCCTAGAATTTTTCTATGTTAGACTGACATGACTATTGCTTGACGCCTTGGATTTTATGATGGACTATGATTATTATTTA
>MU223062.1:461747-490862 GCA_018584345.1 Thuja plicata | reverse complement strand
TAAGGGAAAATTAATTCCACTAGTTCATTAATGTAGTTGGTTTTGATGTGAAATGGAATCAATGTAAATTGAAGTTGTAATGGAAATAGAATTTGCTCGATTAAGTAATAAAACGAAATATTTAATAGTGGTAATTGAATTCATTAAGGGAACCTTAAGGAATGTACTTGTGAATGGTAACGATGTTATGTTAGAATGTTAAAAAAAAAAAAAAAATTGTTAATTGTAATTTTAAGTCATAGACCTGATTCCTTATGGGTTCCCTGGCGGGGACATTACATGGAAACCCTGTTAAGGGAAAAAACACTTGGGACCGATAACCCAAAATTTTCACTCTTCTGAAGTGAGCTCGGTGAAGAGCCAACCCTGTTAAAGGTTACAAACACATTGTTAGGTGTGACCTTGTTAGAGGATTTAAATAGAATAGTTTGTCACTTGATATCAAACATCTCTATGCTACCTTTATGACCAAACCCAGTGTAGTTTGTCAATTGGTATCTGGCATCTCATGTTATCTTCACGATCAAACTTTTTGATACTCCTTGGGATGTATCTCAATATAGAAAGGATTGTTAAGTCTTGCTCGGTTAAGATCCTTTCTGATCCAATGGCTAAATTGAAATAGTAAATGCTCTGTTCACATATACAACTATAGACTTGCAGATTTGTAGATCTATTGTAAGCTCATTATACCTTTCTGATCAATGTATCTTTTCAGTACCTTTGCTCCACTTCTTTTTGCTCAGTGATACTATGCTATGTTGCTTGATGTCCGCATAATTAGCTCTGTTCATCATCTTGATTGATCAGGACTGTATGAAGTTGTTCTTCATTAGTTTCTCTTCAACATCCTCTTTTCTATTCACTCCTCTTATTCATATTGAATTAGATTGTCTCTTTATAGAAATGATTCAACCATTTCTAAGTTCTTGACTTTCTTGTTCTTGGCGTGATCCGCAATTCTATCCAATCTTGCTTTAAAACTTTACTTCATTTTTATCCCGTAGATTTCTCCTTGACAACTGGAATAAAATATCTTTAAAGCTCTCACTTATTTTTGGCTTTAACTTGTCGATGAAAACAATATTAACAACCAGTTAACTCCTTCTTTATCTCTTGCTAGCTAAGTCTTTTGTCATTTCTGAGCTTCAGTTTTTTCGGTGTTTATCTCTTTGTTAGCTTCGGTCAACACTTCAGTTCTCCTCAGGTATCTCCGTCGGGTAAAACTATTGTTCTATTTGTTGGGTAACACTATTGTTTTGTCCGTTGGTAATGCTTGTGGTTCTACTCGTCGGTAATTCTTGTCGGGTTTCTTGCTCGAGAATCACTGTGACTTTCCTCTCGGGGTTCTCTATCTGTTGGTGTGCACTGTCCGTCGGTGTCTGTTGTCACTTTGTGAATACTAAACTTTTATGCATTACTTGACAGCATAACCTTTAGCTTTTTGTTTCTTTGAATTCTTTGACACTTTGTATATAAACAATCAAATTATATCAAGTTGACATCAATGACAATACAATCCATTAACTAGTTTAATGTCTTGCATTAACTTTCTGCTTTTCGGTGATCATCAACTTAACATCTTCAAACATTCAATTAGTTATGGTTCATCAAATCATAACCTTTACTAGCCAAAAAGTATTGATCAAATCTTCTCTTTGCCTCTATTGCAAAAACACCTCTGCCTGAAGTTCACCGACTTTGATTCTCTATTTCTCATATTTGTCTTTGAAGATATCATATGTCTTTCCAATTTCATTCAATTCTATCTCAATCACTTCACTTTACCCTCTAAAATTATCAACAACTGCAGGCCACCAAAGACAATACCTGTATATGTCAGTAATATTCTTTACACATCCTTTCATTTCACCAAAGATTCTTACAATTCTATGTTTTACATTGTCACATTTCTTCAATATAGATTTATCCACTTTATGGTAATTTGCACCAGGAAAAAACAACTCAATCTCAACCCTCATCACAAGCTCAACTGGTAGCATACCCAACACTCTAGACACCATAATCTTTTTACTAATCAAGTGATCAGTCAACAAATCTTTCACCAACTTCTTATCGACCAATGAACAATCGATCCACAAATTATCAATCTTCTCATACTCATCATTTTCCAATAAATTTTTTACCATATCAGAATCCACACTCTTAGATTATGTCAGAGAATGCATAGTTTTCTCTTCTTCCATCTCTTCTACTACACTTTCTTCCTCAACTTCTTCTTCTTCTTCATTGTCCTTTGAAATGGTAACTATATATTTTCCTCTATCGGTTGTCTTTCTTTTCTTCATTCACGAGTTGAACCAACAACAACTTCTTGAATTCTCTTCTAACCAGAGGAGGAGCTATCCTCACCATGAATTTTTGGTAAAGCATAAAAAACAACAAGACCAGAACTAATATATTCTTGTAGAGACAAGAAATATGTTTTATAAGCATCTTCCTTATTCTCTAACATATTCAAGTACCTAAAGATCTTCTTACCAACAAGAATGTCGGTCCTCCATACAACACTTTTTTTTCTAGGTAAAGATCTCATGATGTAAAAGACCAAAGAAATTACCATAGATCCAAAATTGAAACCATATCCACTTACAAGTGACATTTTTACATTCTCTAGAAAATTAGCTAACAACATTTTTGCATAGATCCATTTCCACATTCTCCTTCACAATCGTATGTGACATATACATAGCTAAAGAAAAAGTTGAACCATCATGATTTCAAAATATATCTTATATGAAATGTCTTAAGAAACATACCTTACAATTGGATCCTCAAGAGTATTGATGAGAAATGCATGTTGACCCTTGTCAATCATTATTAGAGCTCCCACCTCCTGATAGCTAACAAAATTCTTCCTAGGTGATTCGCTGATGCTATACAATCTAGTAATTACCTCAATTACTTCCTTCGTTACGACATAGGGCTTGTCCAATACCTGGGTTTCACCAAGAAACTAACTTAGCACAAATAGGATGAATTGACTATCATCACACCATGAAAATTCTCCCTGATATCAAATCCAATATTTATAACTCATTGCATATCCTACATAGGTAACCCAGATTCTAATTGCATGATGTGGTTGTGATCAAATTCCTTTATCTCAACTTTCTTTATTTTTTCACTACGATCGCACCAACACTATAGATAGCCAATTTAGGTGTCATGATCTCTTTATAAATATTCTTCCTCATACTCTCTACAATTCACAATATTTCTCTTCGTGCTATAGTGCCAAATGATTCAAAAATACTGCCTTTAAAGCCACAAAACAACATGAATGAATTTCCCACCAAAATTTACATATCACTGATGCAATCACATTGTACTTTTCACATCAATCAACCAAAAGGTCTTGTCATCATTAATACTCTAATTCTTCCTATTAGAAACAATTTTCTTGCAAGTAATACCATCTGAGGGAAAATGAGTGTAGGATTTGCATGTTTAATACTCCCCTTGAGCCCAAGCATTTGGCTTAGTTGTCGGAAGAGTTAGTATTGGGATTTTGTACCACATAACTCTTCACACTAGCAACATCTTTCTTCTTCCATGTTATGTTAGTCTTCTAAGATTCAACCAAAATATTATTTCCACTTTGATTATTTGTTGGAGCACCACCAGATCTGCATGATTTAGCATAATGACCGCTCTAACAACATTTGAAACAATTAATGTTCCTTCTATCAGATCTAACCGACTAAATATTATATCTACATTAACTAGCCTTGTGACCATAGTTATGACATACATAGCAACTTCCATGAAATATTTTATTCACTACAATGTTCTTATCTTGATTTAAAATTTGACTCTTACATTCACTTTCCTTATGAATAAACTTATGACAATTAAAGCATTGAACCTTCTGATCCTTTCTCATCTTGCAATCAACTGCTTTATGACCAAAATTATTGCAGATATAAAAATAACCATTAAAATATAAGTACCTTTGAGCATTTAATTGTCTTACTGGAGGTCTTCTTGTGGAATTATTTTGATTTCTGACCTTGCTTTTTTACTTCAACCTTTTCATCTTCTTCAATTTCCTTCTCTTTGTCTTTGTCCTTATGATTTGAGCATTCACTAATAAACCCTAATCCTTTCTTGTCTTTATGACTTTTCTGCATGCCCAATAGCTGATCCAAAATAGTACTGCTTTCAAACACTCTCGCTTCTTCCCTCAGCCTTTTTATCTCTATCTCCACCTTATCATTTTGATTTGAAAATTTCTTGATAATCTCCTTGAATTTTTCTTCAGATTCTTTCCATTCTTCCATTGCAATTTCTATCTCTTATCTTTCTATCTAAGCACTCTTCATATTATTCCTCAATCCATCTCTGGTAAATTCCTCAAAATGCATCTTTCCATCCAGCTACTTTTCTAGGTCTGCTACCTTTTCCCTTGATTGCTTCAGTTCCCTTTCCAGATCTGCAACATTGTCTTTTGACCCCTTCAATTCCTGACTGACTTCTTTATGTCTTTCTTTAAATTTCTTGATTTGATCTCTCAGCTTTGTGATACATGCATTTGATTCCTTTAGATTCTCTTTTATCTCTTCATTTTCTTATTTGGTACCATCAATGTCACTCATCATGATTTGTAAATCTTCTTCAGTGTAGTATCCTCCTTCCATCCATTCAAACATCCAAGGTCTCCCTCAAGTGGTTAAGATATATCTACAAGGGACCAAGCACTAATACCAATTGTTGAATAGGCCAAATAAATATGGGGCACTAGGGGGTGAATTAGTTATTCCTGCATAGTTTATAAAACTTTTTCTTTGTCGGTAAATAATCAAACAACAACAATAACAACTTATGATATATTGGTTAATTACATTAATCATTCATAACATATATAAACATGAAAGAACATAAACACTAACATAAAGATCACCAAGATTTACGTGGAAACCCAAACTGGGAAATACCACGGATAAGCTAATTGTCATGAAATGAACGCATGTTAGGGTGACATCGGTTAAGGTGATTTTTACAAAGGTTCACTACTAGTTGTGCTCACTGTTGGTTGGATCACTACCGGTTGGGATAAATACCCTTATAAATAAACAAGGCTCACTACCAATACAAATAGGCACACTACCAAGCAAATATCACTGATAAGAAATGAACTGATAGTATTGCATCTAGCTATGCACGAAGAATTTCAACAATTAAGATTAGATATTGTTTCCACCAATAGATCTCAATGTTGATCTTCTCTATATATGTAACTTTTAGATCCACTATAACACAATATGCAAGAGACTTCTTGATCTTCAATCATCTTCATTTCAAACTTCTTCTCACATACAACACCATCACAAGTTCACACTATTTATCCTTTGGTAACTCGCACTATTCACACCACACTATCACATACATGCCTTCTCTCAAAATACAAAAAGGTTTCTCTTTGATTTATATGAATATCCAACCATACATATGTCGGCCACACAAAACATGTGTGATGGCCCCAATTACAAAAGATATTACAATTGCATTAAATGCATTACCCTAGGTCCTAAATCTAAGACACACTTAGGAAACATTACAACACACTACACCATGACCAAATATAGGTCATACATAATATATTTTCACTTCATGTTGCATTTCATCGATATTCTAAGAATACCACAACTAAGATCATGTCTTGATTACCAAAACATCTGAACCAATTGATAGGTGAAACAAGATAGAGTAGGCCTAGATAAAGATACCAAAACTTATCTGATGAACAAGACTATTGTCCAATTGACATAAGCAACTGGGATAACATTGCAAGTGTAGCATTCACTAGAAACTGACAAGCAACTTCACAATAAAACTAATCACAAAAATCATACAAGTGTACCAAAACATGTAGACCATTAGTATAACCAAGCAAAACTACCATACATCATCAAAGTTGTCCATAACAAAAACCTCTATTACATAACCAACAGACATCTGATGCATATATCCAAATCTGTCAACAACCAACTGTTACCACCAAGATGTCAGTATGAAGGTTTTTACATCAATGACAATCAATGCCAACAACAACTTAATAGGTCTAACAATTTTTACATAATACACCAATTAAAGTTTCAAAGACAACTCAATAGTTATCAAACTCTCACAATTGTCACTAGAATATAATGCCCTTATTAAACAGGGTTGTCTTTTAGGGAAAATGAAGCCAACATAATCTCTACTATCAAATCCAAGACATAATGATGAACAATCTAGATTTATATTAATATAATATTTTTAAAAGCATGGCTTTTAGATGCACTTCCCTCAAGCCCTCATTGAGGTGTGTAACCCTAAAAAATTATACAATGAGGGATTTCCCTCAAAGCCCATTGAAAGGTACCATGTTGCATCCCCTCATGCTTAACTATCATTAGTAACTTTTTGTAATTGCAAGGTTGAGACACCATTTTCCTATCATTGTGCCATTTTTTGAATTCATTGCAAGAGTAGAGTATCAACATCATGATTTAACTATAAGGGTCAAGAGATTCAAAAAATCCATATATAATTTCAACTTCTACATACACATAGGATTAGTTAGAGGATCTAAAACATTCATCAACGTCTCTATCTTAACTAGCTTCATCTTGTCATCCTTGACCATATCTCTAGTAAAATGATAGTGTTTGTCAACGTGTTTATGTGTTTATGTTGATTACTCATCTGGCTAATTGTGCCACCAAATAAAGTAAATACATAAGAATTGGTGGATCAACTGCTATCAACATCACCTACCTAGTTTGAATCCACATAAACATCAATATCAAGGAAATGATTGTCTTTTATCATATTACCATAATACTAAAAGTTTTGAATGATGATAATGTTAATCTAAATTAGATGGAAACAATGCAAATCAAGATCCAAAATTCACATTCATAGAATTACTCAACAAATTCTAAGATATATACATAAATCAAATGATGAATAATAATACCATTGCAAAGGCCTTAGATTTCTCTATTATTTCTTGATAAATAGTTGAACAATTGGTGTATATTTTCTATCAAAATTTGTAGCATAGATTTGATGTCATTAGTAGTATAAAGGATTGATGCTTGATAATGGGTACTTGATAAATTCTAGCTTGTTTGATTGATGCTTGATTGATGTTTGATAATGATAATGTTAGATGCTTGTTCAAGATGATAATAATACTATTAATCTCATGAAGTGTTAGCAATCAGGAGAAATGAATGAGTGAAGGTCTTATTTATATGCCTCACATAAAATTTGATCAATGTTGGAGAATAATTAGAAATATTAATGGATAAGAAAATTGAGAGAGGTGTTGAAAATATGATGATTATTGTTTTCATTGATGTTGGACTTGTTGGATGAGGAAAATAAGTGTTCTAGATGTTCTCTATTGCTATTACAGAATGTTCATGATGCAAGGGCATCTACCAAGAAAACAATGGAGGACAAAGATGACCTTTAGATCCAATATCAAATAGTTTAGAGTAGGAAATGTGTTTGAATTCTAAATGTAATAAGTTACCCCATTTTTTAACCCAATGTCTTGGATAGGTGATTTATAAGCCATACTGGACATATGTTTGGGTTTCCAATATTTTGTGGAAAGTGTAAAAGTTGCATAATGCAACTTTGCAACAATGTTGCAAGATTTTGGAAGTGGAAGGCCAACAATCATAACTCTTCATTTACAAACAAAGTAATTTGAAATGAAATAGTTTGACCACCACAACACTTGGGACACTTAGGGAAATTTACCATTTGATCAAATACAAGGTTGCATGTTCAGAATCCACAATTTGTTGAAGTTATGCTCTCTATTACTCTTGACTGGACATTCACATGACGATGTCTATCCCAATATTTCACTTGCACAACACCCCACCATTCATCTCCCACTCTAAGACCACATAAATCTTAAAGTACAGTCTCATATCTTGCAAACACCTGAGTCTTAGATTTTTCCCATGGTGAATTTGCAAGATAGGAGTGAAACACTGCGAAACCCTAGGTATGGGAGGGTCTCCCAACTGTATCTACAAAATCTGCTCTAACTCTTGTTCCCCTTGACTAATTCACTCCAAACCAATTACAAACGAAATCTAGAACATATTCGTAACTTCACAAATCAGTCTTTTTTTCAAAATGAATGTACGAGATCACACAATCTCAAAATACAGAACAAAATGCAGGAGAATCACAGTAAATATTATTTTGGAAGTGTCAAACATTACATAATCATCAACTTCTCACTGAATTCAAGTTTGGTTGTCTTAAAACATCTTTCCCAATGTTTCATAACTAGATTTGAAGAGTTATGACCGTTGGCCTTCTAACTTCCAAAATCTTGATACATTGTTGCAAAGTTGCATTATGCAACTTTTACACTTTCCACAAATTATTGGAAACCCAAACATATGGGTGTGACGCCTCAACCAAAATCAGCTCAAAAAACCTAAGGACAACTAGAAAACACTTTTAATGATCTAGAACTTATATTTAAGGAATACTCTCAAAGTGAAATAAAACGTGAAGAATAAATCTATAAGAAAATCAGTTCTGCATATATTAGAGCTTCAATGAAATATCTTTAAAAATAGTGAGTCATGATAGTGTTTGATGCAATGAGCTTAGTTGTTTGATCCAGTTCATGATCAGAATATTCTTATTGCTTCTACTTTGAGATTATTGTTGTTTTCAAATGATAGTGAGTCTGTAGACAACTTTTTGTATCTTATTTAGAGATAGTTATTTGGTACAAGTCATTTGTATTTTCCCTAGGGAAATGAGACTTAGCTATGCAAATTAGTCAGGTTATGTTAACCTTATTACTGTAATTCAAATTATTCATATAGCGAGTTAGATTCTCACTGTGGTTTTTCCCATCCTTAGGTTTTCCACATAAATTAGGTTTTCAAACTCTTATGTTCTCACACTGAGCACTCATTTTGAGAGGCCACATTGCAATAAGAAGGAGAACAATAAAGGAGGATTACTAGTTTGCATGCTCATTTGTTTAAAAATGATTTCATATTATTTATTGTTCATGATTTCTATTTATCTTACTTCTTCTTTTGGTATTAGGATACTAACTACTTAACAAATCTTCTTGTGGTTAAGATTTTGATGTTATTACAGATTTTTACAAATCCAAATTACACCAATTACAAAAAGGTGAACCTGACGTGAAGCACCCAACTTCTAAAATCTATTTTTTTCTATAATGTGTAGACACAAGATGGATTTATGCACTTAGAGTACTTAATTGACGCATATACAATATTAAATAGACACACATGAATGATTAGATTGTCGCACTCACTGTCGGGAATCGTTGCATTCACTATCATTAATCACTACACTCACTATCATAAATCACTGCACTTTAGGGTTTCCAATGATTCACTTTATGGATTCCAATGATACACTTTATGGTTCTAACAAGGAACTTTATGGTTTCTAGTTCTGCACTTTAGAGTTTCCAATGATACACTTTATGGTTTCCAATGACATGCTTTAGGGTTTCCAATGTTGCATTTTATGGTTTCCAATGACACATTTTATGGTTTCCAATGATGCACTTTATGGTTTCCAAAGACGCATCTGTCATATTGATTCACCACAACCATAAGGTATAAATTTCTATATTTTGCATTTAGTTTGTTAGATTTCGATCAAAATTCAAAACCTAGTGTAGGAATTTTTTTATAATAAATCTTTTTTATCTTGTGGCATGGGAACAATGTTAATTTTGTAACTCTAAAATTAGTCCATTTTCCTTTTAGTGCAGCTAAAATAAACAGTGTATGAGAAAACATCACAAACTCATCTTTTGATTTGGTGCTTAAAATTGATATGGGGTTAAGAAATGAACAAGGAAAATCTCATCTAGTTTGGTGCTTAAAAATGATCCCTTATGTGTGTATGGATGACTAGTAGATTAGTTAACATTTGATTTTGGTGTATATTTCGATTAACCTTGTGCCTTGAGTTATTGGTGTGCTTGCACAATCTGTTAGATTAAAAACCATTTTATTTCTTTAGAGAGGCTTGTCTAGGTGTGCATTTAGCCTCCAAAGGATGACCTCAAACCAAAAAATCCCTTTTATTTGATATATAAACAAGATGTGAGGCAAACCCCTTAATGTATTATATCTAACCAAGCTCGGGTGAGGTGTGTGGATGATAACTCAGATCGGGCCTACATTCCTAAGGAGATGACATTGTCCACTAGAGGCTTTAGTGTCTCACACGTATAAACTGATTGGGGAAACTCCTTAGAATCTTACTAAAACCCTATTAATTAGAGGTCACCTATTTCACCCTCAAACATCAACTTATTTTAGTGCAAGGGGAGGGAAGAATCTCCCCCCACTAGATTCTCATCATATGTGTCCTGGGGTATTATGTTATGAAAGAGATCTTCATGAACACGATAATAATACCTAGAAAAAGGCAAAATCACGGGCACCTACAAGAGGGGTTTAAGCTCAAGTAGTGTGACATGACTGTATGAGCTAATAGGCATCTGAGAAATGCTCCAATGAAGCCAATTTGGCCTTATATTAGACTATTTGTTTATGCTTTCCATTGTATCAAACCTTGTGAAAATTGTCAACTTGAAGGAGTTTTTTTAACATTGCACTATCCTAAAAAGTTGGCACCCATAATTGGAGGCTTCGGGACCTTTTAGACCCTATTTTGGTTATTTTGAGGTCTGAATGACCATTTTTCTTGATCCCAAAAACTTTTAATTTCTCCCTTCGGTTTCTTTCACACTCTCCTAGGTCCTAGGAAATTTTGAGGCAAAAACACCTAGACTAGGTTGGCCAAGTTGACCTAGTCCTAGTTTTTTTTCTCGAAGTTGGTCTAGGGCTCGATGGTGGGGTTTTCTTCCAATTTCTAGATCCATGGTCAACCTAGATTTAAATTTAATCTTGAAATGAGTAAAAAAGGGGACTCTTTCCTCTCATTTTTACAACACAATTCATATGCAAATATCCAATCCATATGCAAGCAATCAATTGATCAAGTGCAAGCAAGCAAAGAAATTGAAGTGGTGGATTCAAGACTTGAAGGTAAGAACCCAATCTAGGATTTCTAAGTCTTCAATTCTTCAAGATCTATTCAAGAAAAGGAAATATTCTCTCATTAATGCAAATTTATCTCCTATGATGGCCAAGTAGAGGAATTCACAAGCAAACAAGAAGATCCGCGAATTCTCTTTTCTTCTCTCCTTCTCCATTGTGGATATCAAGCATACATTCATTCAAGATATAGGATTTGGAATGTGTAGATACATGTATTTGTGAAGGCATCCTTGATTCTACAATACAAGTATATATGCAAGCATCCTCATGGATTTGACTGATTTATATATCCATTCATGAAGGTTTTTCATGCAAGGTGAATCTTACATTTATCTTGGTTACATTCATTTCCTTTATGAAATTTCAATTTCATTTCAAGGTTGATTCCTATACAAGGGTTTGACCAAGGAAAACCCCTTTCAAAAACCTTTTCCCCTTCTTTTTTTTTTGTGTAGGTATAGTTTCAGGAGTTTCAGATCTTGATTTAGGAGTCTTAGGACCTGCTGCAGATCCTCAAAAATTTTCATCAGATTTAGACCCAAAAGGGCGAGGCTAACTTTCATAACCTAGTTCCAGGAAAGGTTGACTTGGAAGACCTGCTCCCCCACTTTTTGGCTGAAATTTACACAATGGACAATTATAGACATCAAAGGCCCAGATCTGGAATCACATATGATTCTATCATCCCAAGAACAGTCAAATTTAGATCTGAAAGTCATTTTTCCTCTTCTTTCTTCAAGGTAAGTTCATTTCTTCTATTTCCCTCTTGCACTTACTTTATTAGATCATATTTACATATTATATTACATTTAGATATCATTTAAATCCTCTACAATCAAATAATCCAAAACCTTACATTATGTAGATCTCGCATTAGCGTCCTTACTCTCTTGGTTGTGCTATTCAGATTCACCTTGTTGGAGGTTTTGTATTCTAATGTATTGCCAAATTTGGTGATTGACATACATCATATAATTGCTAACCATTTCTCACATTAAAAAAATACAAAAATCATTTCTTTTTTTGAGTCAGTTCTGTAGCTATATAGAGTGTGTGATTATTATATTTAAACATCTTTATAAATTGTCCCAAACAATGTCCTACACAGAGAAAATAGAATCAACACATGTCCTAAATGTTCCACTTGTCTTTTATCCTAAAATTATGTGATCAACAAACCCTTGCATATTAGAGGATCATATCCTTCATTTTAGTGTAATTCTTATATTTAGAACCTTACATAGTCATTTACCTTTTTGCATCATTTTAGTCTCAAAAATCCAAAAACTCCCCAAAATATAGCTTGCATATCCTAGGGTTAAGTATTCCACATTTTAGAGTGATTTTCCATATTAAAGGATACATTCTCTTAGGACATTCTAGTAGTGTTATTGCATTTTATCTTGACTTAGTCAAAATTTTGGTTACCATCTTTGTCTATTTGCCTTGTCTTAGGAACTTATCATTCCTGTCAACATTTGTCTTAGTCATAAACATCAATGTCAAAATTGTCACTTTTTGTCCCACCTTTTGAAGTCAAGATAGTCCTCATTATTATTCAGGTTTTTCTTTAGAGGATTTACCTTCAAAATTTCTAGAATCTCTCTTAGGGTACAATACCTACACCTTAGGCATCATTCTAGTCAGTCTTTCATAGTTTGCATTAGCGTCCCAAAAATCCAAAATAAATGAATCCTAATCTAGTTTCCTTAAGTCATCTTGCATATACCTTAGTCGTAGATTTGCATTTTTCCACATGTCGTTCACATAATCCATGAAAGGTAAAGGAAAATGGACCAAAACAAGGACTCCAATGATATTCCTACCAGTGATATTGACTTCACTATGCTGAGGACCTTGAAACTAGATTTCAGCAACCCAAAGACAATGCAACACCACAAGAAAACAAAAGCTGAGATTTCACTTTTACCTCAGATACCAAAATATGAATTCTCACTTAAAAACATTAGGGATGGATGCACAAGGAAAGTGACTAGAAAGGCCTTACGAGACCCTATGGTAATGACTGACATAGGATCCATATTTGCAATTGACCCAAATCTAAACTTTCAATTACTTGCTTAGAAAAGTGCTAAGTTACCTGCTAGATTCGACACATTCACCATAATAGAGGATGCATGCATGTTGTCATCTTGGGTTATTGCAACTGTACCCTCACAACTCACTTCCACCCTACCATCTAGTGACACCACTCAAAGTGCATCCCAAGTCATCATATCTTCTACTACACTTGGGATCTAATACAATAATCCTCTATTTTCCAACTATCCACCCACATCTAGTGCACCTATCACAATAGAAACACCTTCTATATTGTCCTTAACCCATCTAGTGAGTACTTCTAATATGGCTCCCCAAGGTAAAAACCCTAGTAGTCTTCAAATAGGCCCCCCACCTAATCAAAGACCTCTCCTACATGGCACCTCAAAAAAACCTCCTAGTGGCATTCAACCATGTGTTCCTTCCAATCCAGGACCCCTCCAAATCAATCAAGGGGCACCTTAACAACAACCTACAAATAACCCTAATTATTCAAGGATTATTTCTACCTTTTTAGGACAATGTAGAGCAACTGGGTCTAACACTTCCTATCCTATGAAACCACCCCAGTATGTTCCACCACCACCATATATATGTGCCTCAAACACATACATGTATAGGTTATGAACCCCCATCTAACCATGCATAGTCCTATAATAGAGGGATCCCATTAGTTGATCTTAACATAGTGTCATCCACATTGTTTCCCACCAAAGTCCTTGCTCAACAACTTCTAACCCTCAAATAACACGTCATAAAACTCAAAATAGGAACTCCTAAAAGGTCTTACACATCAAAAGACCTTATTCATTATTAATTTTATAGGATGCTATGCATGCCACCTTTTCGACACAACTTTGAGACACCTTAATTTGATAGGTACAAGGAAAAGGGTGATCCCTGAGTCCACATATCTGAATTTTTTATGGCCTACATAGAAGTAGCATATGACAAAACATACCTTATGAGAATTTTTTCCACATATTATTGATGGTTCAACCATGGAGTGGTTTTCCCATACTTCCTCTTGGGATACGATCATGGAATGAACTAGCTAAAAAGTTCATATCACACTATTCACACAATATTGTCATGGAAATAACATTAATGGATCTCTGCACTACCAAGTAGAAGAGTAGGGATAAATTTTCCTTGTTTCTACAATGTTAGAGGAATGTTTCCTCCAAGGCATCTTTCCACATACCTATGTAAGAAAATATCCATATGTTCTTCAGAAACTGTCAGCTAGACATGATGTGTGAATTAAACTCCCAACACATAGAGTCCTTCGAAGAACTAGCTAAGAAAGGGATAAAGGTAGAAATATCTCTCACCTTAAAGGGGGTAATAAAGAAAGAGGATAGTAATTTGACACCCTACAATAAATCCAAATATTGGTCCAAGAACAATAATGTAACAAACGATGGCATTGTTGATGCTAAGGTAGCCCAACCAATCATGCACATACAAGCACCCACAAATGTCCAATTAACACAAGCATCACAAAATGTTCAAAATTTTAATAATGCTTCTCCTAGGGAGAAAAACCTGGTAATCCAGGAATTCACCCAACCCTTTCAACAAATTTCTACAAGAAGGAACCCCCCTCCACATTGAGACTTTACGCCTCTTGAGGAACCTCTTGAAAATATGTTAAAGAAATTGATACAAACTCATTCAACACCCTACCCAAGATAATAAATTACGAGGGTCTCATTAAAAAAACATGGTAGAATGATAATATATTTTGTGATTATCATAAATCTAAAGGATAAAAAATTTCCAGTTGTATGCAATTGCAACAAATTGTCCAAGATTTCATCAAAAGCGGTGAAATCAAAGTTATCTCCAATTCTGGCACCCCAAACCAAGACCATAATATCTTGATAAAGTCATTGATGGATCATGGAAAAGGTAAGGCCTCCACATCCAGACACAATAATAAGGAAAACCTCACCTATACCAAATCAGATCTCAACCTAACCTAAACACCATCATTATTTGAGGTCTAGATGTGAACTGTGCAATTACCACCTATTGCTCCAAAATCAAAGTACAAGGGGCCTGGTCAAAAACTATTGTACTCAATAAATCATCCACTCTGACATCATATCAGTATAACCTATTATACCATCTAAAGAATATGCCGACACAAATCTCCATCTAT
Source organism: Thuja plicata (assembly GCA_018584345.1). Classification (NCBI taxonomy): domain Eukaryota; kingdom Viridiplantae; phylum Streptophyta; class Pinopsida; order Cupressales; family Cupressaceae; genus Thuja; species Thuja plicata. The sequence continues at coordinate 475,520 of MU223062.1, read as the reverse complement.
GAATTGCTCCCATTTTTTCCAAATCACAAGGAAGTCTTAGATACAACCCTACAACAGTCATATATCCTGAAAGACATAGAAGTTGATAAGTTTCAAGCCATGGTTGGATATATATCCACATCACACCATGTCTCTTTCACTAAGAAAGACCTTCTAACACAAAAACCATCCCACAATGATCCTTTACATCTTGAAGTCTTCATCCATCTCCACAAAATCAAATGAGTCTTGATAGATGAAGGAGTTTGTCTAAATATATGTACACTAAAATTGGTACAAGTATTGGGCTACTTTGAGATTTGTGTAAATGTTACCAAAAAAATCATATTAAGAGCTTATGATGATGAGGAACGTCCTTCCAAGGACGTGATAAGCCACCCAATTAGACTAGGTACAACAACACAAGACATTGCATTCTAAGTACTACACCTAAAGTTGGGTTATAACATGCTCCTAGGGAAACCATGGACCCATTCCATGTAGGTTGTACCATCTACATATCATAATTTCCTTAAGTTTCCTCATGATGGAGTTGAAATCACCATGTCTAGTGATAGAGATCCATTTCTTTACTGCACAAATCTTAGAGCAGTTGTTTTCAATCAGGTACCCAACAATCAAGAGGCATCTACTATTTACTCACTTCAAAATATAGATTATGTAATACTTTCCAAATCAACTCTAGAACCCACATCAAAACTCAAGATCTGAATTACCCTAATTATGGATGCTTGCTTATTTTTACAGAAGTGCAAAAAATGTCAAATTCATAGGAACCTCATTCATGTGCCAGCACAAGAGCTACAACCGCTCACATCACCATGACCTTTCTTGCAATGGGGATTCAACATTGTTGGCAAGATTCATCCCTTATCCTCTAATAGTCATAAGTACATAATCATAGCCACTGATTATTTTACAAAGTGGGTAGAAGTAATCCCAATGATCTACACCATTGGCAAACAAATTTCCAAGTTTCTCTTAAACTACATCATAAGTCAGTATGGTGTTCCATAAACTATCATAGATAATGGCTCTCCCTTTAAAAATAAACAATTAGATGAGATTTTCCAAAAATTCCATATCCACCACAATTTCTTCATGCTACTTAACCCAAGGAAATAGCCATCTGAGGCTGCGAATAAAACCATTTAAAAAATCTTTAAAAAGACAGTTAGTGAAGCTAGATGAGATTGGCACCTCCAACTCAACCCCACCTTATGGGCATACCACACTAGTTTTTGTACCCCCATAAGAGACACTCCATAATCACTAGTATATGATACTGAAGCTATCTTTCCAATAGAGGATGAGTTCCCTTCACTACGAGTATCCCTTTAGGGCATCATTTCAAATGAGGAATACCGAGTATCTCGACTATAAGAGCTAGAATTGCTTGATGAAAAGAGACAAAATGCACTAACACATTTGAAAGCATATAAAAAACATATTAAGAGAATCTAAAATAAAAAGTTCATACCTTGAGCTTTTGAAGTTGGTGACCTGGTACTAATGGAAAACTAAATAAATCAAATGGAAAGAGAAAAACCAGGAAAGTTGAACCAAACTGGTTGGGTCCTTACATCATTATATCACTCTATAGATTTGGAGCATAACAAATATCCACATCATAGGCCAACCTCTATCAGTCCCCATCAACCACTTACATCTATGCGAGTACTATTCATGACTCTCAGAGTAGAGCCGTTTCAAAACTAAAAAAAAGAAGCAAACAAAGTTACCTTGGCAAAAACCTAGCAATTAGGCATCTTTGATACAAAAATAGAAATAAAAGAGAAATAAATTTGTCATATGGTGAAAACCACTTTGGTGGCACCTTGGGAAAGTAGCATGGTGAAAATCAGGCAATTTGGCACCATGTGTAGTGATTTTTACTCTAGCATCTATCATAACTCTAACCTGATATCACTTGTCATTTCACCTTATATTCTGCAATAAAGTCCATAGTGGCTTGAAATTCGTTGATTTTCCTTGGTCCTATCATATCATATTCAACACCAACTTGGTCCACCATGGCCAGTCTACAATAAATTGCACATTCTATCTTGACTAGGGAAACCCCAATGTCATGATCCACCAAGTCCAAAAAAATACCAAATACATTGAAAATTTTCCTTAAAAAATCTAAAAATTTGAGAAAGTCTAGAAAATTATCAAAGACAAATAAAAAAAAAAATTATGCAACAAAAATTCTTTGCACATAAACAAATTCTTTTGCATTTCAAAACAGACATTGAACGACATCATACAACAAGTCTAAGATTTGGTGGAACCAAGTCAAAACTGTCAACTTATCAATAGGTCCTCAGTCAAATTGACCAAACTGTCTTATCTATCAATCAATTCAAACATCAAATTATTTTTTTGAAAATTCATTTTTTCTTAGAAAAGGGATGAACACTCAAAACCAAAGAGGTCGGTCTTACATGGGGTACCTCATTCTTGAAATCAGACATCATCATCAATCATCAATGTCATTGTCTGAACTACTACAAAAATACATACACATAATCAATATGGCTATTTACTTGTTGAGTCAAGTTGCTCTTATTATGTCTTTATTTTTGCAAGTCATGTTACTATGCATATTTTTGATTCCACAAGTGATTAGAGATGCTAGGATAGTTCTTGACTTATTTTTGTTTGTCTTCTATTTGTGGGATGCTTTCCATGAAGTTTTAAAAGAGTGTTTTAGGTGTTTGTGGTAAAAGAATTCACATCCACATATAATATCTAATTGCAAAGCATTTTGTAATAGATAATTTGATTATGATACACTACACATACCTCAAATCTTAATGCCAACCTAGATGGATTGGCCCACATTCCTTGTTTATTCAAAATTCCCATTAAAATGCAAAGGGATAATTGTACCTATATCTTTCAAATTTGGGTATTATGGTATTCAATTTCTCTATAGTAAAAGTGGCTCAATGATGAAATAAATTTCCTAAATAAGTTAGAATTCAAAGGTGGTTAATAGAATTTAAGGTTTCAATCAGGATTTATCCTCATTATCTTTTCTCCTAATATTCTATCAGTCAATTCTTCCATTCTAACAGTCTATTCTAACATTCTAATAGTCAATTATAACATTCCATCACTCAATCAATTAAACTATCTGTTAAAATGGTCAAATCATTTTTCAAATCAGTCAATCAATCATTCTATCATCATTTATCTTAAACAAGATATGTCTTTCCTAAAACCAGACATCATAATTTGTCTTAAATAAGATATGTCTTTCCTGAAACCAGACATAATCATTTGTCTTACATAGGATCTATCTTTCTTGAAACCATACATTGTCGCTTGTCTTATACGAGGCATGTCTTCCCTGAAACTAGACATCATCACTAGTCTTATAAGGATGGGTCCTTCCTGAAACTAGACGTGATTTTGATCAACAATCTTTATGTTTAATGTCGATAGAACAATTATCACAACCTACCAACATTCTTCACTTCTTACTAATTATTATTTTCTTTTGTCATTTCATCTAACATTCATCATCTTCTTTTGATAGATCATTCATATCTTTCTTGCACAAACAGTCTCTCGAGGGGCATCTATTACCTCACTGTCACCTTGTTCTTGTTGGGGCATACAGAGGCATTATTCTTTGAAATAATTCCTAAGATGCATTGCATAAAAGAAGGAAAAAATGTAGACACTTAAAAATGACTTGTTGCTTTAACGCAACAACTTACTAACATTCTTCTTAATTTATTAAAAAATCTTTTATTATTTAATCAATTGGCGTCCTTTTACTATATTCTAATTCATAATTCATCATTTCGCTTTAAATTTCATAATTAAGTGATTTTAATTAGTTACTTAATTGTTGAATGTTTAAATCAATATTCATCAATTATTCCTCTATAAAGTAGTTAAATGATTAATATTATTTAATTATTCTCTATAACATTTTGATTAATTAAATAACGATATTATTTAATTAAAATTTCCTCTTTATTATTACATCTATGTAATAATTAAATCAAATATCCACTCATAATTAAATAAATGATATTTATTTAATTAAACTAATTATTCCTCTAATAAATAAATAAGTTTAAGTATTTATTTGTATTCCCCATGTGCAAGTAAATACTAAATTTCAGTTAACTTCTCAATCAACTTTCCCTAACTGATTAATCAATTCAGTTATCAACTCAATCTATCGAGTCTTCTAATCAATCTAATCAATCTTCTCTGCAATCAATTCAATTTTCTCTCTAATCAATTCAATCAACTAATCAATCTATTCTTTTAACAGATCAATCTATTTTGTTAACAAGGCAATCAAGTGATTTGAACTCCCAATCAGTCTGAGTTCACTCTTTAATCATCAAAAAATCAGTCCCGCAATTCAAGGAATCTCGATTGGCACCTTTGAAATTTAATATAATGAGAGTTATTTCTCATATTTTGTAGTCACAAAAACCACACACACTTCAAACTCTTATATTTTCACACCAAGCACTCATTCTGCGAGCCCACCTTACAATAAGAAGGATAACAACAAAGGAGTATTAATGGTTTGCATGTTCATTTGTTTTAAATTGATTTTATATTATTGATTGTTCATTCTTTCTATTTATCTTATTTCCTCTTTTGATATTAGGGTACTAACTGCTTAACATATCTTCTTGTAGTTGAGATTTTGATGTTATTGCAGGCTTTTACATGTACAAATTACCCCGATTACAAAAACTTAAATGAAAGTAGATATGAATAAATTATAGAGGAGGAGAGGAAGAGAAAGATAAATCAACAAAATAGATTTATGTAACTTATATGTGTTGTAAATTCAAAGATGCAAGTGTGTGGAGACTAAATAAGCGATAGAGTGAGAGAGGAAGAAGGTGACAAAGAAAAGTAGTAAAGAGAGGTATAGAGGAAGGAAGAGAGTGGGATAGAGAGGGGAATATATATATATATATATATATATATATATATATATGCAATGTCCCTTTTTTGGGACATTAGAAGTCATTTAAATAATTAAATTTTAAGTTTTCAAATTATATCAAATTAAATGACAAGTTAGTTTAATTATTTAATAAAGTACTTAAGTGACTTAAATGGAGCCTAGTGAAAAATTAATAAAATCACTTTATAATTATTTTCCCTCCAAATTCAATTCTAAATTAAAGGGGAAAAAATGTAAAGACAAATAAAGGGAATTTCAAGAGTCTTCTGGAACCTTCATCGGGGAATTATGAAAAGGTATCTTGGGCTTATTTTTTTTATCATGCTTGGTTATGTTTGTTTCTTCTCATAGAGATTTTTTGGGAAGCTTTGACTTTCAACAGATTTGAGGGTGAAAGCCCTCAAGCTTGGAGGCAGTGGACGGAAACCCATTGTCTATTAGAGATATCACTCAGGTATCTCACTTTGTGCTTAAAATTCATACTTTTGGTTATCCAATCCGACTACAAGTTTTGTGGCTATGATTGGATATTTTTGTTTCTCTATTGAAGATTTAAAGACAATGTTCATATTTCATTTTAGAATCTCTGTTACAACCTAATATTTTATAATTTTTAGTATAATTTGTGGGATAAATTGATATCAATTGGATGCAAATTATCTATTTAAATTTCCATGGTTCTTTTGGTAAAAGTCTAAAGAAAATATCCTAGTGGGATATTTCAGTGGTATCAGAGTTGGTTTTCCTGCTAGCGTGTGAGGTTTCATGAGTAACAAAGTTATTTATAGATTCAAAACATTTTCTTCTGATATTGAATATTATTTGGTAATCAAGAATAATGTCCTGAAAAAGGGACATTGCATATATATATATATATATATATATATATATATATATATATATAATCAAGAATAATGTCCTGAAAAAGGGACATTAGAAGTCAATTAAATAATTAAATTTTAAGTTTTCAAATTATATCAAATTAAATGAAAAGTTAGTTTAATTATTTAATAAAGTACTAAAGTGACTTAAATGGAGCCTGGTGAAAAATTAATAAAAGTCACTTTATAATTATTTTCCCTCCAAGTTCAATTCTAAATTAAAAGGGAAAAAATGTAAAGACAAATAAAGGGAATTTCAAGAGTCTTCTGGAACCTTCATCGGGGAATTATGAAATGGTATCTTGGGCTTATTTTTTTTATCATGCTTGGTTATGTTTGTTTCTTCTCATAGAGATTTTCTGGGAAGCTTTGGCTTTCAACAGATTTGAGGGTGAAAGCCCTCGAGCTTGGAGGCAGTGGATGGAAACCCATTGTCTATTAGAGATATCACTCAGGTATCTCACTTTGTGCTTAAAATTCATACTTTTGGTTATCCAATCCGACTGTAAGTTTTGTGGCTATGATTGGATATTTTTGTTTCTCTATTGAAGATTTAAAGACAATGTTCATATTTCATTTTAGAATCTCTGTTACAACCTAATATTTTATAATTTTCAGTATAATTTGTGGGATAAATTGATATCAATTGGATGCAAATTATCTATTTAAATTTCTGTGGTTCTTTTGGTAAAAGTCTAGAGAAAATATTCTAGTGGGATATTTCAGTGGTATCAAAGTTGGTTTTCCTGCTAGCCTGTGAGGTTTCATGAGTAACAAAGTTATTTATAGATTCAAAACATTTTCTTCTGATATTAAATATTATTTGGTAATCAAGAATAATTTTGAGGAGAAAAGATTTTAATGATTATGGGGCATTTGGTATCTTGCATGATTTGGAAAAAATAAAGATCAACCATTCTAAATATTTTATTTTATTTACGTAAAGTTCTAAAGATTAATAAAACATCTAGGTAGAATAATTAAAGGCGGGCCGAATATATTTTCTTTCCTAGAGACATCACTATTGTTGAGTTACTAGTTCCTGCTATAGGTAGGTAACTATTGCATTCATTAGATGCAATTTTTTATATTTGGACCAATCAGATTATAGAATTTTTGGAGATTGTTTTTATTCTCTAAAGTTTGATAATTATATCATATTTAACAAATTTAGAAAATGCCTTTTATTTAGAATTCTATTGGTTGAAACCAAAAAAGGTAATGAGAAAATTAATATTTGAAGAGATTAATTAGCAGAAAATTTACAAAACGTCATGCTGATAGATGAATATGTCATTTAATATTAATGCAAAGCTGGGAATCATTAAATTTTCATTAAATTTAATCGTTGTCATCCTCCATCCTCTTTATTCTCATTTTCTCTGCTTTATTTTCCACACATTCACCCTCCATTACCTGCATATCTGAGCATTAAATTTAATCGATGTCATCTTCGTCCTCTTTATTCTTGTTTTCTCTGCTTTCTTTTCAACACATTTGCCCTCCATTACCTGCATATCCGAGCATAGAAAGGCTTCCTACTACCTGCATATCCAAGCACAACAGTTGGATGTTGTTTATGTGTTGGAGAGGTAACAATTTCTTTGATATTAGGATTATCTGTAAATCGTTACATAGATTTGGTGATGTTGTAGCTCTGAATGAAAAAAAAAAAAATAGTATTTTCCCCTCTTTATTGTCTTAGGGTTTTCCACTTCAATGGCCTTTGTGTTTTCTTCTTGAAATGAAAAAAGATTTCAGGGCATTTTCTTCCTGTAAAGAGTATTCAACAATTTTTTTTCCTAAACAATATGGGAAAATGTTTGCAGAGGATGTTCTATTGTAATGCATTTGCTTTTTTATGGGAAATATTGGGGATTTCGTATGCAAGATAAGATGCATTTTATGTCTAGTTTGAAGTGTCAGAATGTGCCATATTTAGTTTTTTCAGCCTTTTTAGCCAGAGTTACTCTGTTATTACGCCTACTAATACTACCAATTAAAGTTTGTCTCACATAAATAGTCTATTAAAATTATCTTCTCATTAGGGGCCAGACTTCAAACCGTAGATTGATCTCCTTCTCCAATTTACTCTTTGCTCTGTGTATTAGCCATCTGACAGGAAAGAATGACATTCATTCACCTTTAAAGCCTCACTCAGTTGAAGAACTGGGTGTTGTGAATATAGGATGAAAATTCTAAGTCAGGGTAAAATTTGGGTATTTATAACTAGTGGACATTACAAATATTAACTGGGTTGTTATAGAGGTTTTGGTTGCTGGTAGTCTATATCTTGTTGTATCTTTCATCTCAAAAATTACTCCCTCGTAGGGTTTCGTAATATTTTTCCTTCCACACTCCGCTCAAATTTTCTCAACGACATCATCGATAGTGCCACACAATTTTTGCAGGATCTCGAGCCGCAGGGAAAACTTTAAGAAACCCCCTTCTGGGAAAAGGTGTAAAATACTGGCAAATCCTCCATTAGTTTAGGGGGAAAATTTTAATACTGTTGGCAAATTTTTAAAATTTGAATGAAAAAAAATATTAGTTGTACTAGCAAATTTTTTTCAATTATATGAAAATTCTATAAAATCTTGGCGAATCTTTCATTATTGAAAAAAATCACGGTGACAGGAACACATACCAAGAAACCATTATTATTTAATGGGGGTTTGAGGGCAACACCCCCAAGATGAGGTCTAGGGGCAGCGCCCCCGAAAGCTAAAATGACTTTTATTATTTTATTAAGGTTTTGTGAGTTAATTTTATATCTTTTAACAGGAACCAACCCTACTTTATATAATCATTGGATGATCCCAGATGGATGGCAATAATTCTATTTTGGGCCAAGGTTTAAAAGGACACAAAGATTCCCCCAAAAGTCTCTGGAATAGAGACAAGTCAAATATATTTCGGGACAAAGTTTTCAAAGTCATAAAGTTTCAGTGAAAGTCTCTGAAATAGAGACACATGTCATGTAACCTGTACCCTGAGCTTAAATATCAAACACATATTGGCGAATATGGTTGTCAATTACGACAAGCTTTGGAAATTATAGGCAAAATGTTTCAATTTATAGTGTCCAACAATTAAATTGATTGGCGATATTGTGATAGAAAAGGATAAAAATACATAAACTAATAGACGATGGGCCTGGGCATTTGACCTAATATTTATAAAGTCTAGGCGACATGGACAACCTGATATACACATTATATTCACCAAATATCAGGTTGTAAAAATGAGAGATTCGCCAAATGGTGAATATTCACCACTAAAGTTTTCCCTGTCTCTAGGTAAGTCACTTGTCATGGCCTCACTGAGTTTTTTTAGAGGAATCAGTACACGGACGTACCAATTCTTGTTGTGTTTTATTTCATTTTAAAACAATTATGTTATATGTTAGATGAAGGCTTTGGTTTGTGTTTTGCGTATGAATGTTTTCTCATATGATATTATTGGAATGCCTCTTAGATCCCTGTTTGTTTCTTCTCGTAAAAATTAAAGGCCACTAATGCTTCCGCCACGCTCGATGACTTGCTTTGCATATCCTAAAATAAACACTTTCAAGTCACAGGGGGTATGAAAGCCTCTGAGTGCTCTAGGGATGCCCATTAGGGGTTATGCTACAGTTGACTATGCATGTGACTTTAGCAGTTGTTGCTTATTTGATGGATTCAAATCAGATTAGCCCCTTTAACATAAGTTCATAATCTTCCCAATTAGTTGCAACTTATCTAAGCATTTATGGGTCAGTGATAAATACTATGAATTGCATTTTTTCTTTATTGTTGAGGACAACCAGAACATAACCGATTCATTATAACCTCTTTTTTTTGGTATGGTTTGAGTTAATTAGAATTTGGCAGTTGATCTATGCATTATAAACCATACCTAGAAATGAGTGACATTTTACTTTTGTTTAGTATTTTGTCAGAATCTGAGAATTCTAATATGAAGACTTGCTTTTAGATTATGTCTCTCAAAATGGTTGTTGAAAGATTGTAAATACTGGAGAACACAAACAATATCATCCATTCACTATGAAATTGGTGATATCTTTCTATAAGCACTTTCTGCTCAACGTTACTAAATGGCTAGATGGTTATTAGTATTATGAATTATCCTTTAAACCCATAATTTTTCGTAGTGTGTTCTCTGTGTTTAAAGCTTTGAATTATTCATAGGGCGTACCACAAGTAAAATTTTATCTAAGAACATCTCCTTGAAAGGCTTACGCCCATATTTCATGCTTGGATTTGGTAAACTACCCTTGTGAGGTAACCTTTAACCTAGATGATGCAACAGAGGTGTATGTCTTCCATCAAATGACTCTGGGAATCACACCCATCTATTCAAGACAAAAAACTGAATATATTATATGTGGTTAATACTCCAGATCAATGCTTTAGAATGAATTCGAATGTAGTTCCTCTTTGGAAGTCTCAATAATTTTACCACTTGAGCTCAATTTTTGATGGCTTTGATTTTGCAGTGACTTTTTCTATATGCATAACCAAATTTGAATGGATTTTTAGAAGTTTTAAATTTTTCTGTGAGCGCAAATTTAGTGATAAATGCCATTCTTGTCATGACCCAAATTTGATGACTCTATATCAATAAGCTCTTCAGATTCCTATACTATTTTCCTAAGCTTACATTACACTTGTTTTTAGCACTTGTCAGGAAACAAATTGAAACAGTTAAATGATGTAGGGAACATTGTTTTATTATGCCCACTTAAGAGTGTTTCAAGTATACAATATATTGCACATATTTTTTTTTCCTAATCCCCAAGTCATAATGACTAGATTGTTTTGCAGGTTGAAATAATTACAAACGTATACTATTTTTGTTTTTTGCTACTTCTCTCCAGGATTACTTCAATTTTGTGTTTACATAAACATATTATAACCATTTTCTAATGCACCTGATACTTTCCATGCTCACAAACATGCCAATATGCTCAATGAATAAACAAAAACTGCTATAACTAAGGTAACTATGATGACCTATAACTGATTGAATGTTTGAAGATGTTAAGTTGATGATCACCGAAATGTAAAAAGATAATGCAAGACATTAAATCAATTAATGGATTGTATTGTCATTGATGTCAACTTGATATAATCTAATTGGTTATATACATAGTTTCAAAGACTTCAAAGAACCAAAAAGATAAAGGTTATGCTATCAGTAATGCATTAAAGTTTAGTATTCACAAAGTGATGATAAAACAGACAGTGCACAATGATGGATAGAGAACCCCGAGAATAAAGTCACAGTGATGCCCGAGCAAGAAACCCGACAAACATTATCGATGAGCAGAATCACAAGCATTACCGATGGACAAAACTTCACAGTGTTACCCGATGGATAGACAACCCCGATGGACAGACAACCCCGATGGAGATACCCGAGGAGAACTGAAGTGTTGACCGAAGATAACAAGGAGTTAAACACCAAAAAAAAATGAAGTTCAGAAACAAAAAAAGACTTAGCTGGCAAGAGCTAAAGAATGAGTTAACTGGTTGTTAACATTGTTTTCATAAAAAATTTAGAAGCTAGAGATAAGAGAGAGTTTTAAAGCTATTTTATTCAAGTTGTTTGAGAGAAATCTACGGGATAAAACTGAAGTAAAGTTTTAAAGCAAGATAAACTAGAATTGCAGATCACGCCAAGAATCAGAAATTCAAGGACTTAGAAACAGTTAAATCATGTCTATAAAGAGATAATATAATTTATTATGAATTAGGGAGTGAATAGAGAAGAAGATGTTGAAGACAAACTGATGAAGAAATACTTCAATCAGTCTTGATCAATCAAGCTGAAGAACACAACTAATTCTGCAGACAGCGAGCAACAGAGAAGCACAACATCACCAAGAAGAAAGAAGTGGAGCAAAGGTATTGAAAGGAGACATTGATTAGAAAGGTATTATGAGCTTACAATAGATCTAAGAATCTACAAAGTATAGTTGTATATGTGAACAGATCATTTACTATTTCAATTAACCATTGGATCAGTAAATCTCTTAATTGAGCAGGACTTAACAATTGCTTATATATTGAGATACATCCTAATGAGTATCTAAAGGTTTGGTCATGAAGATATCATAGAGATTCCAGATATGAATTGACAAACTACACTAGGTTTGGTCATAAAGGTAGCATAGAGATGCCAAATATCAAGTGACAAACTATTTTATTTAAATCCTCTAACAAGGTCACACTTAACAGTGTGTTTGTAACCTTTAACAGGGTTGGCTCTTCACCGAGCTCACTTCAGAAGAGTGAAAATTTTGGGTTACCGGTCCCAAGTTGTTTTTCCCTTAATAGGGCTTTCATGATAAAAATCCATGTGTCAAATGTGTTTATGAGTCATTACTTTAGTGTTTTGCATTACACATAACTAAATTTGGATTGATCGGTATACACTAAGTAATTTACTATATTTCAGTAAATGAAAGACTGTTAATCAGTAAATAGTAAGAATAAGGTTTAAACAATGAACTCCGAGTTGTAGTTATTTGTTAAGATTATTTCAAGGAATTCATCTTGTAGGAATGAAGATAACTAGAGGCTTAATATTGTGGTACTAAGTTTTTGGGTTGATTTATTGAAATATTTTTGAGGCCACTGATTCACCCCCCCTCTCAGTTGTTCTAGCAATTGGTATTAGAGCTTGTGTGCTTAGAAAGGGAGTTTAATAGCTCAAGCAAAATATCACAAGATGAACAAACGAGATGTGCCCAAGTTGAACAAAGAGAAATTTGCATCATGGCAAAGAAGAATAAGAATCCATCTATCAGGTATTGGAAATGATGTTACTCAACACCTAGATACTGAATATGTGTTTCCTACAGGACCTCAAACACTTGATAAATTGAGAGAAAATCATGAGCATAATTGTATGATGATAGAGCTTGCTTCCGCACTCTTCGATGTTGAGTTTGAAGATGTCAAAACCTGCACCTCTGCAAAGAAAATGTGGGATAAATTGAAGCTGGTACATGGAGGAGATGCTAATATACTAAGAGCTAAGGCAGAAAGTGTAAGAGGGAGGTTTGATGACCTAAGGATGAAAGAAGGAGAAAATATCACTCAGTATAGCTATAGAATCAAAGAGTTAGTCAATGCTATCCGAGGAGTTGGAGGTGTACTTGAATAAGAGACAGTGGTAAGTAAAATCCTAAGAACCTTACTACTTGTATATGATATTAGAGTATCTGCTATACAAGAAATGATAGAAGTTGCAAACAATAATGTTACTCTAGATAGTCTGATTGGTAGACTTATTTCATTTGAGATTGATAACTTTGATAACACTATCTTACCATCTATAGAGTCTGCATTTAAATCTTCTTTGAAAATAAGTAAGTCAAGTCATAAACACACTATAAGGAATGATAGTGAAAGTGATAGTGATGACCAAGGACTTGATGAGATTGAAGCATTAATGGAAAGAAGATTGTAGAGAGGCAAAGGTAGATACAAAGGTTAATTACCACTTGTATGTTTTAATTTTAAATAGAATGGACACTTTGATGCAAGTGTCCTAGCAGAAGAAAATATGACAGAAGTAATGACAGATCATATGAAAATAAGTTTGATATAGGTGATGACAGAGATTACCAAAGCAATAAAAAATATGACAGAAGAGATACCCGAGACTACAAGAAAAAAGGGAAGAAAGCTTGTTACCTGGCTGAGAACAAAGCTGGAGACACTGACACCGAATCTGATGAAGACATTGAGATGGTATTTGTAGCCATGAAGGATGATTCAGACAAAGAAGAAAGGTATGTAGTGTGTGCATAAATGTTGTCACACTTCTATGAATCATTCCATTCAAGGTTGCTCAAGAATGAGGCCTCAAATATCGATCCATAGCTCTCTAGTCATGGATGTGTAAAAATATAAAATGAAGGCC
>MU223062.1:439532-461227 GCA_018584345.1 Thuja plicata | reverse complement strand
AATTAAATGGGAGGAATTGAATTTAATTAAATAAGAGGAATTTTATTTAATTAAAAGGGAGGTTAAATCTTTTAATTAAATAAGAGGAATTTAATTTAATTAAAAGGGAGATTAAATCTTTTAATTAGATAAAAATGATCAAACCTTAGGAAATATTGAAATAATTGAATAATTGAATTAATTACAATTTGATCAAGGCAATTGATTTGAATTGAAAATGTTCCAAAGCATTGATTCATAAATTTGATAAAATGATAAAATAATAAATGGGGCCCAAAGTCTAGGCAACCATTTTAGGGTGCATACATGTAGAGACAACACTCATATGGTTATTAATAATGATGTTTGGATTATAGATAGTGGCTGCACTCACCACATGACCGATGATAAACAAAAGTTTGAAACTTTTAAGTACTATAATGGTGGATCCGTAAGAATGGGTAATGATTCACCTTGTCTAATTGAAGGTAAAGGAACCATAATGTTGAATAACCTAATCAAATGTGAAAATGCATACTAGGTAAAAGGACTTAATTCTAATCTATTAAGTGTTTCACAACTAAATAACACAGGTCACCGAGTAGCATTTGAGAATAAGAAGGCAAAGATCTTTAATGAATCAGGAAGGTTGATCGGAACTTGTGAATAGACAAAAGGTAACCTATTCTATGTTGGAATAGTCCTAGGGGATAAATGAGAGGGGGGGTTGAATCAGTTATCTGCTAGTTTAATTATTTTTCTCTAATTAAGTACAGAATGTAATCAAGCATATGCACAATAAGATAACACAAAATACAACACCACAATTTGATTACGGGGAAACCAAAATAGGTAAAAACCCTGGTGGGAATTAGCACCCATAAAGAACTATACTTGAGTATAATAATCCCTGTTAGAATATCTTACAACCCTATTAGGAGTTGATCTTTACAATGCAATAAGTACAGTGACCCGGTTAAGGGCCAAACCCTATTAGGAGACTTTTACAAATAACCCTGTTAGGGGTGAGGAGTCATTGTCCAAAAGCTCACTGCTAAAATGGTGAAGGCTACAACCTTCAGTAAAACATATATATACTATATTTGATAATGAACTATTTGAGTAGACCTGATGTCTTGATCAATTCCAATGTGTTGTATGCTTTCAATGCTTCTTCACATAGATCTTTGTCTGATGAATGAAATGTCTTACTATCCCAACACAAATAGTATTCTTCTTTGTTCTTCTTCTATCTATTTTCTTATCATTCACACTTAGCGATCACAAAATGAACTGCTATATGTATCTTCTACAAAAGATATGAACATGTCGGCTATAGGAGTCCCTTCAATGCTTCTCTAGTTGGCTATACTAAGAACACAACATAATTAGAACCACACAACTCAAAATTAATAGACGCATCGCTTCATGTAGTTGGCTCCACCAAAATTACCCAAATGTCATGCTTCAAAAGAAACATGATTAGCACCTTTGGTTAATTGTCTTTAACTCATAACTAAACATGAATATGAACACGCATATCCCATAGATAGGCACAACTAAAGAATTAATAAATTTACTGTCAGCTTCTTGAAAACTGTCTTCTGAAACTGTGGCTGGTAAACAGAGTAACATAACTCAACTATTACTGAACTTCTAAATCTACGTGTATGTACATGGTATAGTGGCTATGTATGAAACATAAAAATAATTGTGCAAGGCTTCCTCATATCCATAATGAAAAGGTAATACAGTTCACTGCTGATTACTATATGTTGTCGTCAATAAAAACATACAGTCAATTATTTGCACAGAGGCAAATCTCCAACAATCTCCCCCTTTGACATTGATGGAAACATATGATTAAAAACACCATCAATCCAAAAGTGTTTTCTTTCTTTTTACAATCTTCTCATTATCCTCATCAAAGGTTCCTCTTTACTGTTGCATCTCCTCTGAATATGTTTTTATTTTCATGACTATATACTCCCCTAGAGTATATGCTCCCCCTTACTATATACTCTCCCTTTGACATAAATGGTAAATGATGCCAAATAAAAATAAGCACAGGTACTACTCCAGAAGTAGAGTAGTCAACCACTCATCAGTCACCAAGAACTGATGTATTTACTATGATTTCTAATTAGACTCAGGAAAGGGAATTAATCCCGGCTTCTTCCTAAGATACTCAAAAGTATCTTTTGATAGAGGTTTCATGAATATGTTTTCCAATTGATCTTTGGTGCTCACATAATCCAAATTCAATTCTCCTTTTGCAACTTTTTCTCTTAGAAAGTGATATTTCATTTCTATGTGTTTTGTCTTTGCATGCATCACAGGGTTCTTTGACATATTAATAGTGCTGGTGTTATCACAATGGATGACAATGGGATAATCAATCTGAATTCCAAAGTCTTTAATCATCTGTTTTATCCAAACCATTGTTGAACAATTTAGTGCGGCTACTACATACCCAGCTTCTGCTGTTGACTGAGAAATACAATTTTGCTTCTTGCTTGTCCAAGTAACCAACCTATCTCCAATAAACACTGCTCCTCCTGAGGTGCTCTTTCTATCATCAACACAACCTTCCCAATCTGCATCTATGTATACATGAAGTTCTACATTTTTTGAATTAGGATACCATAAACCATAGTCTATATTTCCCTTTAGACACCTGAATATTCTTTTTATTGCCATCAATTGATTCTATTTAGGTTCAGCTATAAATCTCCCAACAATGCCAACTGCATTATATATGTTTGGTCTTGATTGAGTGAGATATATGAGTTTTCCAATCATGGACTTGTAAAGTGTTTTGTTAACTTCTGTGGAGTCATGATTTTTAGAAAGCTTGCTTCCTGTTACCATAAGAGTGCTTACTGGTTTGTAATCTTCCATCTTGAATGTCTTCAATATCTCCTTTACATATTTAGATTGATTTATGAATATACCTCTGTCTGTCTGCTTTACATTTAATCCCAAAAAGTACTTTATAGGATCAATCATGCTCATTTCAAATTCACTCTGCATTTCTTTGGCAAATTCTGTACTAAGTTTGTCATTACCTCCAAAAATAATGTCATCAACAAAGATAGCAATAAGTAGTAATCCATTAGGTGTCTCTCTGATAAATAAGTTGTAATCTGCTACTCCCTTCTTGAATCTAATCTTTGTTAAGTAGCCATCAAGTCTCTCATACCATGCTCTTGGGGCCTGTTTAAGTCCATAGAGGGCTTTCTTTAGTCTACATACCATGTCTGGATTGTCTGAAAGTTTGAATCCTTCAGGCTATTCTATGTAGACTTCTTCCTTCAAGTCACCATTTAGAAAGGCTAACTTGACATCCATCTGATATACTTTGAAGTATTTGAATGTTGCATAAGCTAAAAACAACTTTATAGCTTCTAATCTGCTCATGGGGGACAATGTATCAAAATAGTCAATTCTTTCTCTTTGCGCATATCCTTTACATACCAATCTTGCTTTGTTTCTGATCATTGTACCATCTTCATTCATTTTGTTTCTGAATATCCACTTAGTTCCAATCACATTCTTGTCACAAGGTCTAAGGACCAATTCCCATGTGTCATTCTTCATTATTTGATCTAATTCTTCTTGCATTGCATTTTGCCAATCTGAATCATTGAACACATCTTCAACACTTAAGGGTTCAATCTGTGAAAGTAAACATACCTCTTCATCAACAGTTGAACCTTTTGCTCTGGATCTTGTCAAAACTTTACTTCTATGATCTCCAATGATATCTTCTTTAGAGTGATATTTAGATGTGTATTTTGAGATTTTAGGTTTGACACTCTCATCTATAGTCTGTGATTCTTCTTGACTTGGTTCAGGGTGTTGCATGATACATCAATACAGTCAAACATTTCTTCAATAACTGTATCTTTATTGATAGGTCTAGGTTCTTCTTCAATCATAGGTGCATATTCATAATATCTCTCTTGAATCATGAACTTCTCATGAATCTTCACATTAGCACTTTCAATGATTTTCTTCAACCTTAAATTGAAACATCTGTAAGCTTTGCTTTTAGTAGAGTAACCAAGAAAATTACCTTCATTGCTTCTAGCATCAAATTTACCAACACCATCATCTCTCTTGATGTAGCACTTACTTCCAAAGATTCTAAAGTATTTACTATAGGTACATTACCAAACCAAAGTTCATAAGGTGTTTTGTTTGTGCCTGGTCTTAGTTGAATTATGTTGATAGTATAAACTGTTGTATTAACAGCATCTCTAGTCCAATAGGTGTGCACAACTTTTCCTTCAATCATGATAGTGCACACTATGTCATGTATTATCATGTTTCTCCTCTCTGTAATTCCATTTTTTTGAGGGGTTCTGGGTGCACTTAGTTGTATTTTGATCCCATGTTCTTTGCAGTACTCAAGAAACTTGTCAGAGGTGAATTCTCCTCCTCTATCAGATCTCAGACATTTTATCTTTAATCCAGATTCATTTTCAACTTTAGCTTTGAATATTTTGAACTTCTCAAAAGATTTAGATTTGTCTTTCAAGAACACAATCCACATCATCCTGGAGAAATCATCAACAAACAAAATAAAATACCTTTCACTGTACTATGATCTTGTTTGAGTAGGTCCACATAAGTCTGTATGTATTAGATCCAATTTGTTCTCAGCAGAGTTTTGTTTCCTTCTAAATGAGGTCCTTACATGCTTTCCCATCACACATTCCCTGCACATAGTATCAACTGGTCTTGCAAGACTAGGAAGGTCTCTTACTAATGTTACATTAATTATCTTCACTATGTTGTCAAAGTTGATATGACAAAGTCTTTTGTGCCAAAGCCAACAGTCATCCACTTTTTCAACAAAACAACTTAATTATTTGTTAAGCTAAAAAACATTACCTTTGGTCTTTGAACCTGATGCAATCATGTCTCCTTCTTTGTTGTTAATTATGCACCTATTTTTTTTTAAATTCCAACTGATATCCTTTATCAAGTAATTGTCCAACACTTAGAAAGTTGTGATACAAACCATCAACATATAGAGCATCATCTGTCTTGTTCTTTCCATCTAAGGTGATAGATCCTCTACCTATGATAGGTTTGGGAGTGTTATCTCCAAATATAACCATGCCACCTTTGTACTTATCTAGATGTACAAATCTATCTTTTTCACCTATCATGTGATGTGAACATCCACTGTCTATGATCTAGTATGTCCTGATGTCAGCTTGTGAAACTAAAGCCACTTCTTGAGCTTTCTTTTCATCTTCAATTCTATTTGATCAATCATTTTTTCATTATCTTTAATTGCAACGAATCCAATTTCATCTTCTCCTGAATCATCATCAGTTACACCATCTTCAACATGATAGCATTCCTTGGTATATTTGGGTTTGTAATCTGATCTGTACTTCTTGACTCTTGTAGGACACTTGGTTGCAAAGTGGCCAACTTTGTTGCATGAAAAACATTTGAATGGTAGTTGTCCTTCATATTTACCTTTTCCTTTCCTTTCTTTATTAGCAATCATAGCAATGATTTCTTCTAGTTCTGTATTAACTTCTTCTTTCTCATTATTACTAGATATGTTCAAGGATTTCTTACCATGGACTGAGGCTTTGAAGGCTGTTTCCATTTTAGATTCTATCTTCATTCTTGATATCTCAAATGCTAATATTTTGGTGATCAAGGTTTCTCTTTTGAAGTCCTTTGAGAATTGCATGGTTTCATCCAAGATGTTTATCTTTCTTTCATAATCTACTGTCAATGTGGTCATCAATTTTTCCATAATATCTTCCTCTGAAATTTCTCCACCATTGTTCCTGATTCCTGAGACTACTTCATTAATCCTCTGATTGTAAGCTATGATGTTTTCTTCAGGTAGCATCTCTAAATTGTTGTATCTTTTCTTCCATGTCTTTCTACGCGCATTATTGGCTTGAATGTCTCCTTCAAACATGTCTTCTAGGTATTTCCAGATTGAATATGCTTTGTCTGCCTTCTTGATCTCAGAAAATTCACTATTAGATAGGGCATTGATTAGGGCTTCTTTGGAAATTACATTTTGGGTGAATACTTCTTTTTGTTTAATAGTAGAGTCTTCTTTTGCAAGGTCTTTCAAGGTGGGAACATTAATTGCATGAGTAGCAATCTTATAGATCTCAAAACCAACGCACTGAAGATGTGTTATCATTTTGTTCTTCCAGTCAAGATAATTCTCTCCATCAAACTTAGGACTCTCTTTCCCAAAGTACGCCATTTGATATACCTTAAGCTGTTAGGCTTTCTCTCCAAGGCACTTAGCTCTAATACCAATTGTTGGAATAGTCCTAAGGGATAACTAAGAGGGGGGGGTGGTGAATCAGTTATCCGCTAGTTTGATTCTTTTTCTGTAATTAAGTACAGAATGTAATCAAGCATATGCACAATAAGATAACACAGAATACACCACCATAATTTGATTACAGGGAAACCAAAATGGGTAAAAACCCCAGTGGGAATTAGCACCCACAAAGAACTGTACTTGAGTATAATAATCCCTGTTAGAAGATCTTACAACCCTGTTAGGAGTTGATCTTTACAATGCAATAAGTACAATGACCTAGTTAAGATTTGGACCCTATTAGGAGTCTTTTACAAATAACCCTGTTAGGGGTGAGGACTCACTGTCCAAAAGCTCACTGCTAAAATGGTGAAGGCTACAACCTTCAGTAAAATATATATACACTATATCTAATAATGAAATATTTGAGTAGACCTGATATCTTGATCAGTTCCAATGTGTTGTATGCTTTCACTGCTTCTTCACATATATCTTTGTCTGATGAATGAAATCTCTTACTGTCCCAACACAAACAATATTCTACTATGTTCTTGTTCTATCTATTTTCTATCATTCACAGTTAGCGATCACAAAATGAACTACTATATGTATCTTCTTCAAAATATATGAACATGTCAGCTATAAGAGTCCCTTCAATGCTTCTCTAGTCGGCTATACTAAGCACACAACATAATTAGAACCGTGCAACTCAAAATGAATAGACACATCACTTCACATAGTCGGCTCCACCAAAATTACCCAAACATCATGCTTTAGATGAACCATGATTAGCGCCTTTGGTTAATTACCTTTAACTCATAACTAAACATGAATCTGAACACACATATCCCATAGATAGGCACAACTAAAGAATTAATAAATTTACTATCGGCTTCCTGAAAAACTGTCTTCTGAAACTGTGACTGGTAAATAGAGTAACATAACTCAACTGTTACTGAAATTCTGAATCTGCGTGTATGTACATGGTATAGTGGCTATGTCTAAAACATAAAAATAATCATGCAAGGCTTCCTCACATCTGTACTAAAAAGTGAATACAATTCACTGCTGATTACTATATGTTGTCATCAATGACAAACATACAATCAACTATTTGCACAGAGGAAAATCTCCAAAATTCTATCTTGATGACATTAACACCACTTGTTTAATGGATAGAAACAAAGACATATGGTTGTGACATAAAATATTATGTCATGTGAATTTTGACAACATGATAAAGATAAGCAATAAAATGAAAGTAAGAGGCTTACCAAGTATGTCAAAGCCCGAGCATATCATGTGTAAGAATTGTCAAAAAGGTAAGATGACAAAGTCTAGTTTCAAGAGCAAAGCCCATACATCTAATGCAATTCTAGAGTTATTCCATACTAATCTATGTGGACCCATGAGGAAAAAGAGCTACTATGGAGATAGATATTTCATTCTCTTTGCAGATGATTATTCTAGAATGATGACAGTTATGTTCTTAAAAGATGAATCAGAAGGATTCAAGATATTTAAATGGTATAAAGCTATGATAGAAAAACAAAGTGGCAAGGACTTAAAATGCTTAAGATCAGATAGAGGAGGGGAATTTATTTTAGATGAATTCACTAACTTTTGCAATGAGCATGGAATTAAAAGATAGTTTTCTGCACCAAGAACACCTCAGCAAAATGGGATTGCTGAAAGAAGAAACAGATCCATTGTTGATTGTGAAAGAATACTAATGATTGAGAAAAGCATCACTCAAACATTATGGAGGGAAGTTGTCAGTAATTCTGTCTACACATTGAATATAGTACAATTGAAGAAAGACACCAAGAAGAAACCCTATGAGCTATGGTATGGTTACACACCCAATGTAAGTTACTTTAGAATTTTTGGAAGTCAATGTTATATTTTGAAAGATGATAGAAATGGAAAGCTTGACTCCAAAAGTGAAGAAGGAATCTTTCTAGGGTATTCCACCAAGATCAAGGCTTATAAATGTCTTAGCAAGTCCTCTAACAAGATCATTGAAAGTGCAAATGTCATAATAGATGAATATGCAGAGAAAAATGATGAGGAAAGCAGAAAAGAACCAGAAGACTACAACAGGTTTGTTTACAATGAAGAGCCTAACACTCTACCTGAGCAACAATGTATCACTCCCGAGCCATAGAACATTTTAACTGAGCATAAGGCTGAAAATACCAAAAATAAGGAAGATGATGTACCAAGCAATGGAGATCAGAATGAAGGTCAAGATGATCAGAATGATGAACACAAAACTGAATCAAAACTTGCCAAGTATGTCAAAAGACATCATCCACATAATTAGATCATAGGAGACAAGAAGGATGGAATGAGAACAAGAGGTAAGTCACTGAACACTAGATGTTTAATTTGTGATTTTGAGCCTAAATATGTTAACACTGCACTTGAAAATGAAGAATGGGTTAGTGCTATGAATGAAGAGATAGAAAAAATTGAGAAGAATAAGACATGGACACTAGTACCGTGACCAGATGATAAGAATGTCATTGGTACCAAATGGATATTAAGAAACAAGTTGAATGAGAATGGAGAAGTCACAAGAAACAAAGCAAGATTAGTATGTAAGGAGTATGCACAAGAAGAAGGATTTGATTATGGAGAAACATTTGCACCCGTTGCTAGACTAGAAGGAGTTAGAATTATTCTTTCTTATGCTGTATTCAAGGGATTCAAGGTATACTAGATGGATGTCAAATTTGCATTCCTAAATGGAATACTAGAAGAAGAGGTATACATTGAACAACCAAAAGGGTTTGTTGATCCAAACAAGAGAAACATGGTATGTAGACTACACAAAGCCTTGTATGGATTGAAAGAATCACCTAGAACCTGGTATGAAAGACTTCACTCATATCTCATAAGCATTGGATTTGTAAGAACAAGTGAAAATAACAATCTGTACTTAAAATAAGATACAGATGATAATATTTTAATTGTTGAAATATTTGTTGATGATATCATATTTGGGGGTAATGATATGTTATGTAAATCCTTTGCAAATGAATTGAGCAAAGAGTTTGAAATGTCTATGTTTGGGGAGATCAAATTATTTCTTGGTCTATAGATTCTTCAACAAGATGTATGCATATATATCACACAATCCAAATACATCAAGGAAGTGTTGAAGATATTCAAAATGGAAGATTCCAAGCCAGTTGGAACAACTATGGCAACAAGATGTAAGTTGACAAAAGAAGACAAATCAAATGAGGTAAATTAGACCTTGTATAGATAAATGATTGGAAAACTAATGTATGTTGTTCATACTAGATCAGGTATAGCACATGCAGTTGGAATAGTTGCAAGATTCTCTGCTAATCCCAAAGAATCACACATGACTACTGTTAAGATAATTCTGAGATATCTAAAGAACACCAAGGACTATGGCTTATGGTATAACAAAAGGGAAAATTTGAGTTTCAAGTCTATACAGATGCTGATTGGGCTAGAAATTTAGATGACAGAAAGAGCACAAATGGAGGAGCATTCTTCATGGGTGACAAACTTGTCACATGGATCAACAAGAAGCAAGGATGCATCTCACAATCTACTGCAGAAGTAGAATATGTGGCTGTTGTTGCAAATTTCTCAAACATTGCATGGATCAAACAATTACTAGAAGGTAAATTTGAAGATTCTTGAACCAATTATTATCTATTGTGAAAATACCAGTGCAATAAACATATCAAAGAATCCAGTTATGCATGCTAAGACTAAGCATATTGCTATCAAGTATCATTACTTAAGAGAACAAGTATAAGCAAAAGAAGTGATACTGGAATATGTTCAATCAAAGGAACAATTAGCTGACATATTTACCAAGCCATTGCCAAAAGATACATTTGAGTGCCTGAGACAAAGACTAGGGGTCTGACCCTTATCTATTAGTCACTAAGCTGACTAGGAGGTAACATCAGCCTATACATAATCAGAAGATCATTCATGTTTATGCAAGTAAAGAAATGAACTGTAAAGATACATTTGTACATAGCAAGTTACAAATCTACACCGAACACCAGGATAATAATTATCTAATATAGAGCTATGTTGCTGATGGAAAGGAAATTCAAGGAATATATTAAATAAAGAGATATGACTTTGGTATTGTTGTCAAAGGGAGAGAGAATATCCAAAGGGAGAGATGTAATAGATGGAAGAAATATAACCTGTAAGGGAGAGAACATCCAGATGGGAGAGAGATTACATATGAAATATCTATCATGAGGGAGAGAATACATACTAAGGGAGAGATTGCTGTCAAAAGGAAAAAGAAATGATCAAGGAGAGGATCAATCAAAGGGAAAGCACAAAGACAAAATCAGAAGTTGCTACATCTATCCAGTGAAGGGATTGAAGATTGAAGAAGCACTCTGCAAGAAACAAATCTAAGCTATATGAGCTTACCGAGAGCCATATATTTGTATTAGTTATGGAAAAATAAGTTTGGTAGTTTGATGAAATTAAAATATTATATTTCATATTGTATTAGTAATAATATTTTATTATTAATAATATAGAGAGATTGATGACCTATAACTGATTGAATGTTTGAAGATGTTAAGTTGATGATCACCGAAATGCAGAAAGATAATGCAAGACATTAAATTAGTTAATGGATTGTATTGTCATTCATATCAACTTGATATAATCTAATTGGTTATATACATAGTGTCAAAGACTTCAAAGAACCAGAAAGACAAAGGTTATGCTATCAGTAATGCATAAAAGTTTAGTATTCACAAAGTGACAACAGACACTGACGAACAGTGCACATTGACGGATAGAGAATCCCGAGAAGAAAGTCACAGTGATGCCCGAGAAAGAAACCTGACAAGAATTACCGACAAGAAGAATCAAAAGCATTACCAATGGACAAAGCTTCACAGTGTTACCTGACGGACAAACAACCCCGACGGAGACACCCGAGGAGAACTGAAGTGTTGACCGAAGCTAACAAGGAGTTAAACACCAAAAAGAACTGAAGTTCAAAAATGACAAAAGACTTAGCTGGAAAGAGCTAAAGGAGTTAACTAGTTTTTAACATTGTTTTCATAAAAAATTTAGAAGCCAAAGATAAGAGATATTTTTAAAGATGTTTTATTCAATTTGTCTAAGAGAAATCTATGGGATAAAACTGAAGTAAAGTTTTAAAGCAAGATTGGCTAGAATTGTGGATCACACCAAGAACAAGAAAGTCAAGGATTTAGAAATGGTGAAATCATGTCTATAAAGAGACAATATAATTTATTATGAATTAGGGGAGTGAATAGAGAAGAAGACGCTGAAGAGAAAATGATGAAGAAAGACTTCAATCAGTCCTAATCAATCAAGATGAAGAACATAGCTAATTCTGCGGACACCGAGCAACAGAGAAGCACAACATCACTGAGAAGAAAGAAGTGTGTTATGCCTTGCATACATGTCCCTACATTTTGTAGGAAAAATGTTGGGTCCTCCTTTTTGCTTTTTCTCTTTCCCTTGTTTTATTTTTTTTCTTTGTTTTCTTTGCTATCATGTCTTCTTTTGAGAGGAGATGTGGCCACATGGAATCCCCGGGCTTAGAGTCTGGGGGTTTGCTTGTTCTGAAGTTTGCGGAAAGAATGCAACGTATTTTTACCCTAGCGGTATAAATAGAAGTTACCTGTCATTTTCACACTTACCGCGATCAAATACTTAGAGCACTCAGAGCGATTTCAAAGGTGATTAAACATCATTTTGCTCTTGTGCTTAGTGGTTGATTAAACAGTGATTTGCAGTGCTTGCTCATGGTCATTCAAAGGTGAACTTGTTGCAAAGTGCCTCCCGTGCTCATCTTTCGTGCTCCCTCTACATTTCTAGGTAGGCCTTCGTCTCTATCTGGTTTCTGGTTTTCTTGTATTCCTAGTTGTTTTTGCTTCGTTTCCTTCATTTTGCTTTCATTTCCATTCCTGGTGTTGTTTTTTTGTCACCTCTCATTGGTGGGTTGGCTCTGACAAGGGGTTGTCTGCCCTCTATGTAGTTGTAATTTAGGTGTAAATGCCTTTGATAATTTCGGTGGGTTTCCCTGTAAATACCTCTATGAGTTTTTGTATATATTGTATATTATGTAAATGTCTATTTGTGTTTGTATATATGCCTATTTTTTGCCAAGTTAGTGAGTCATGCTTCGGCCCTCGCCTGCGCTCTGGCTCTGTACATTTCTTGTATATTCTACACTCTACCTAGTGGTGAGCTCATCTCGCCCCGTGCGTTGAGAATCCCAAATTTGGAGCTCGTCTGAGAAAGTTGGCTACCTGGTTCGAACTCAAAACCTCGCTAGTTTGGCCATGACAGGTTTCTCTCTCCTTCGTCAAGTCAATCTTAATGATGGGTTAAGTCTCCCACACATGCATTCAAGTCTGGCCCAAGTGGCATTCCTTCCCTTGCGTGTTCAGATAGTTGTCAGCGTAAATGCCATAACTCCCATTACTGTATGACCATATGACACCCCCATGTTAGCCTAATATGGCTCATTTATGGTCCCATTAGTAATGGTTAGTTTTCTGGACCCCAGGTCCCAGGTCTTCATTTGGCCCTTGTTTCATCCTTACCACATGTGTTAAAATCCCCAAAAGCTCGGGTAAAGCTCACTCTTAAATTATTTTATTATATGTATATCTCTCTGGAGTTTGACATGAACTACCAACTCTTTTAGGAATAGGTGCAATGCGATGGTAAGATCTCTGGAATCTAGAATATTGATTTGTTTATATGAATACTGACGGTCATCTTGCTTTGTAGGTTTCCGAAATACCACTCATCAATCATGTCAGAAGCTTCTGCATCATCTCCACCCAGGAGTCTTGATCTCCCCACCACTGCTACCACCCAGGCAGCTATTAGAACAAAGGTCGAGAAGGCCCTAGAAAAGCTCCCGCTGATAATGAAATATTTGAAGGGAGACACCATTACGGGATCGAAGATCGATTCCAAACTTCAACTGATCACCAACACCAGTGTCAGAATGTGGGCTGAAATGCAGGCTCTGGTTAAAATGATGTTTATTTAACGAACAACCAGAGATCCATTGGCCATCAATGTTGGCAATTTTGGGATCCTCAAAGATGCTTGCTTCCCTTGCTCTTTGCAAGCTCCAGAGCTCATTCTCACTCTAGCAAGACATTACAATACCGTTTTTCAGGCCATTGTGCTTTCTGCCCCAGTCCCAATTGTATATCCAATGCCTATGGTGTCTCTGGATGCTACAAATTTTTAGGTAGGACTGGGGATTCCCCAATTTGATGATGTAGCTATCCTCACCTAAGCACTGACCCTGGAGGAATTTCAGAAGTTAGAACACATGGCCCGACAGTACCTCAACAACAAATGGCTTAAGGTGCCAAGGAAAGACTTCAGGAAGGTGAAGCTTGAAATCCCTTGGACCAAATTCAAAGAAAGCATACAGATGGGGATTATTGCACTATGTAGGGTCTTTAGACAACCCCATTCCTAGGAATTCTCTGCATGGATGTACTATTTCCTGTTAGGCATCTCCTCTGGTGAGAAGAATTTTGATTGGGCCACCATTACTGCAAATCACATGGATTCCCAATTTCTCCAGGTCACCAAGTTGTCCAAATTCTACATGATGTCTTATGTTCTCTGTGCTCTGGAACAACAATGCCCCATCACAAATGGTTACTTACAGCAGGTGTACTCAGGATTGGCCTGGGCCAAAATGCTCACTGGGATTATTTCCCACATATCCAATGGGAGGCTAGTTTCCTCATCTTCTACCGAGTGAATGATGCCTTCATCTACTAAAACCTCCTCACTCCCACTCGAGATGCTAGATACCAAATCTCCAAGGAGGCGATGGAATTGGTCAGAACTTATGGCCATTATTACATTCAATTTCAACAGCATACCTACATTCAGGTGACTGAATTATCTGGGAAACCCTATTTATTACCCAAGCATTGTGGGGATAAAATAATTCTTTTAGAATACTACAGGAAAATCCTAGACCTGCACACCCTCTTCACAGTAAAGAAGGTGACAAATGTCCCATTCCCAATCACTTGTGGGAATTACTCTTGTAGTCTGGCTGCAGAAAAAGAGGCAGATGATGAGCTCAAAAGTATGGGACTATCGGAGTTCTATCTAGAGTGGAAGAATTCTGATCCGCTTGGAAAAATAGCCTTGGCACTTCCCTGGGCATCAGAGCCCCATGAATATCACATGGAAGATTTTTGGGAGGACTTTCAGGATGACTTTGAAGTCTAAAACCAGCATTTTATTCACATGACAATGGGAATGATGAAGAGGCTTAAGCTTTGGAAGTTCCCGGATGACTTCTCAAATATTGGTTCCACAGTAGACCCACAATACAAAAAAAATGAGTAGATAAGATGGCCCTCCCTCCAGTAAATTGGGATGCGCAGGAGGGACCAATGATAGAGGACCTCACCCATGACTTGATCAAATGCAGTCACACATATTTCAAGAAGGCATGCCCAAAGAGTACACATAAAGTTGGCCCATTTGTGTGGGGTTCAACTTCTGGGGCTGGAACCTCCTCGCAAGGCAAGGACAGAGGAAAGTAGGGACCCCGTCTCAAGTCCCGATTGCCACTCCCATAGTGGAATAGATGTAGCAAATGCTAGCCGCTTCCTAGCAAATGAAAGACAAGTTAATCACTCGATTGGACACTCTAGCCATTATGACCGGACCCATCCTCCCTCCCATTTCCCTTCACTTGTAGCATTAATGGTCCAAGTAATAGGGACTAGGGCAGAGGAAGAGCAGGTATCCATGTTGGACACAGGGCCCCCATTGGTAACAAGGAGGAAAAAGAAGACTAATCCTCATCCAAAGGTGGAGCCAGAGCTCGGGATGCCTAGCATCCCTAAAATATAGATTGTCTTGTCAGACTCTCCAAAGCTGGACAATCAACCCAAGGATCCCCTGGAGACCTCCCTCCACATGATGAGTTTGATGACATATTTGGGACGAATGAACTGGTGAACTTACAAGGGGATATCAGGAAGGTAGTGGAAGAAATTGCTACCCAAGAGGAAGTGGTGATCCCTCTTGAGAAGAAAACCCTAGAGCAAGAAGTTTCCCAGGAACAGGAAGTCTGGGTAGAACCAGAAAAGGAGCCTAAATAGATGAATATCTCTGAAATCCCAAAGATACAAGTTGCAAGCACCATGGAGGATAGACAAATACAAAGATGAGAAACTGACATCAGCTGAGGGAACCAGACCTACAAGAACAACCGTAACCTCAACTGCCATGCTCCAGATGCCGCCTTCGAAGAAGGCAACATTTGGTGAGGTAGTTTCAGCTGCCACATTGTTAAACTTTGGCCAGATACCTCACCCGCCTCCAAAAAATATTTTGATAGAAGAAAACATCCTGATAGATAAGGCTGAGGAACAACATCAGCAAGATGAGGGGCAGAACCTTGTGAATACAAATGTAGGGTCTGATGCTACTAAGGACATGGACACCGGAGTAGATGACACCAATGGCACTAAGGTGGATGATGCCAATGGTCCTAAAGATATAATAAAAGAGTTCAAAGAGGCTCAAAATACCAGGGATACACCACAGAACCCTGAAGGGGACTCACAAGATCAAACTTTGGTGGCAAGGCCACCACTACCACCACAATGGCTGGTGGAATCAAGAAAAAGGAAGGCCCCAACACCGGCCAAGGCCCATCTCTCCTTGGTAGAAATGATGGCACAAGCACAAAATCCCCCCAAGGAAAAGAAAGCCCAGACAGTCCATACCCTTTGGACTGGGCCGGGTAGAGATATAGTTGCGGTAGTCACAACACCTCCCCCAGAAGCAGACGCGGCGAAAACAATAGTCGAAGAGTATACAATCATAGAGATATCTCTGGGGAAGAAGGGAAAGCAGGGTGAGTTAGAGCTATTGAAAGAAGCGGCCAAGGTGGTAGAAGCCCACTATGAAAAGGAGGCCCAGAAGTTCAAGGCAAAAAAGGAGAAGAACACAAATATTGTTGGGCTTCTGACAGAGCTTGCCCAAACCATCAATGTCATTCCTCCGTAAGCATCCTCATCTGGAGCACCGATCCCACAGGGTGATGTTGGCGCACTTAGAAGTATGAAAAGGAAAGTGCAGGCAACTGATGATTGAGTAGCTAAACATGTAGGAACGTCTAGCGTTTCCTAGTAACAAATCTCTTGGACCTATACGCCACCAGAAATGTTATACATTAGGCTAAAACTATCGTTACCATCTGGGGGAGAGAGGTCGAGAAGTACGAGGCTTGGATAGGTGAGTTAGGAGTACTCATGAGCATCAGAGAGGAAATTGTCTCCAAAGCCAAAATTTTGGGAGAGGAGTCTTTTGATTTTGTCCAGACCCATCAATCCAGACTTGACCTCATATTGGAGGTAACCAAGCAACTATTAGGGGCCCTATGGGACAAGGTGCTAGAAATTGATTATTCTTTGAATTTATACAAGGCATTCATTACAAGGGTTTTAGGAGTTGATCCCTTTAGTACTGAGACATGTACTCTAGATGAGTATATCGTAGGCGAGTTTGATGAGCTGATGGAAGCTCAATACCAGTCCCCGAAAAGAATTGATGGAGCGACAATATCTTGTATATCTCACATGGTGCTCCGGGGCCATGATGCTGTGAAGATGACCACGGAATTCAAGGAAAAAACCCCAGATCTGGGTGAACAGGTGGAGTCAGCTAAATACCATCGGTCAAGCCTCAAGAGCATTGATGAAGATGGAATCACCCAGCTCCTGGAAAAATTCAATAACACCAAGGAACAATAAGGTCCTCCGGAGTCCAAATAATTTTCACTACTAGCGCATTTTTGTATTCGTCATTCTTTGAGTGTAAGCTCCCAGATCCTGGAGTCCCAGATCCATATTTTTGTATTTGTTTGGTGGCCTGAGTCCAGGTTCCCCAGAGCCGACCGGTCATTATCAGGCAGCTAATAAGGGTGTCAAAAAGTAGGTGACCCCAACAAGGTATGTCCTCTTGCGGCAGATGGTCTTCCCAAGGTGTCACCCCTGCATTAAACACCTGGTGCATCAGAGATAGTGAGCCACTTTTCCATTAATGAGGCATGTAGCCTCGATCCCCGGGGGATCATATTTCATCTATTCTCCCTTTGGCTCTCTTCTCGAGGCTGATTCTTTCATACCTCTTTTCTTGTCTCATTCTTCTGACATATTAGACCTCTGTTCTTCTCGAGGTTGTTGTAGAATGGCATAGGTAGTACCGACCACCAAAAATTGTATTTTATTGATTGAGTGTAAAGTTATATTAGGTTAGTTTTAGGGCAAACATGTGTATAAATAACAAGTCTGACCTCATTCTAGGGGTCGGCGAAATTGATGATTTTGCAGTCCATAGCTATAGCATTTTAGATTTTCATCTCTAGTAGTTACAGAGCTCAATGCTCCTTAGTCCTTAGAAGTTATCAGTAGATAGATTCTCCCTTGGAGCCATTATTGTACGCAGCAGTGCTCGCTGGAAACCTGTTAATGAAGAAGGAAGAGTCCTGACAATGAAGTTGTTAGTGTTCTAATTTCTAGTTAACATTCTTTTGTGCTATATGTTTCTTATGTCCCTTGCTCTAATGTTTTAAGTAGATTAACGATCTTCTTTTCCCCTTGCTACTGAATGTGTATGAACTGATGGCTCTGTATATATTTAGTATTTTAGTGTAGCATGTTAGAGCATGGTTGATGTTTAAACATATTTTCATGACTATAGATAGATGAAATACTGCTAACCCTGGCCTATCTTTTGAAGTTTATTTGGTTAACTAACGAATGCTTGTAGGAAACCCCACTTACCTAAATCCCCAAAGAATACGAACGGAGATAACCACCTATCCCCCCAAACAAAATAGTCACACTCTCAACTAAGCTCCTGCACCGACGAGACCTGACTCTCATGTGCTTGAAGGCTTGGAGAATCTTATTTCTCCAGACAACCTTTACAGGTGAAGTTGGCCGGTACCCTGGTACCCAGTGACAACTTACATCTGTTGGTGGACCCAGTCACAGTCTTGTCAACAAAGTGGAGTAAAGGTATTGAAAGGAGACATTGATCATAAAGGTATTATGAGCTTATAATAGATCTGAAAATCTGCAAAGTATAGGTGTATATGTGAACAGATCATTTACTGTTTCAATTTAACCATTAGATTAGAAAGTCTCTTAACCGAGCATGACTTAACAATCCTTTATATATTGAGATACATCCTAAGGAGTATCAAAAGGTTTGGTCATGAAGATAACATAGAGATGCCAGATACTAATTGACAAACTACACTAGGTTTGGTCATAAAGGTAGCATAGAGATGTCGGATATCAAGTGACAAACTATTCTATTTAAATCCTCTAACAAGGTCATATCTAACAGTGTGTTTATAACCTTTAACATGGTTGGCTCTTCACTGAGCTCACTTTAGAAGAGTGAAAATTTTGGGTTACCGGTCCCAAGTGGTTTTTCCCTTAACAGGGCTTCCACATTAAAAATCCATGTGTCAAATGTGTTTATGAGTCACTACTTTAGTGTTTTGCATTACAAATAACTAAATCTAGATTGATCATTATACACTAAGTAATTTACTATATTTTGGTAAATGAAAGACTACTTATAATCGGTAAACAGTGAACTCCTAGCAGTAGTTATTTGTTAATATTATTTCAAAGCATTCATCTTGTAGGACTGAAGATAACTAGAGGCTTAATATTGTGGTACTAAGTTTTTGGGTTGATTTATTGGAATATTTTTTAGGCCACTGATTCTCCCCCTCTCAGTTATTCTAACAAACTATACTCTTACTCTTCATGTTTCACAGTCTACATTTCATTGACCTTTCTTATATAATACTAACTTTGCTGCAATAACCACATTACTGTGCAGGTCCCATATTTTGCAAATAACACATATCATTCATACATATCACCCCAATGAACACTTCATTATATGCTTCTATTGTCTTTTAGCTTCAACTTTCAAACTTTTGTTCTAAAATAACACACAATGAATACTTCTACAGTTCATACTGCTCAGGCTCACAAACATATATTATTTTGGTTTATTTCCATTTGTGTCCACCATTGTGTAAAATATATTCACTATATTAAATGCTTATAATCATCATTTATATCTGCTATAATGATAATAGAATACATCCAAACTTTGAATAAAGGTCAATGTCCAAAAAGAAAAATAGTTTAGTTCATAAATTATATATTTACATATTTTGATGGTGATAGCATTTGTCTCACAATCTTTCAAGGGGCTCTTAGACCTTGATAAATTGATGATAGGCGGATACCCAGGGGAATGAATAGAAATAATGAATTACAAATAAGGCTACAGTGTTTGTTGTGGTTATAGGAGTTGGTGTTTGCACTATGACAAATGTCACGGTCAATCTAAAAGGATTTTTGTGTGTTGCAATCAATTTTCCTTTTGTCTTTTTTCCTCATCTATGTTCAAAATTTACTCTTTCTTGATGCTATCGTGGCTCCTAATTTGTGATCTTGAAACCTTCTTCCCGAGAAAATCATCATACGTACTGGACTAAAAGGAGTACTCACTCTAAAATTTGGATTCATTTTTATCTCAAATATCCATTTGTAGCATGCAGTATGTTGTTCCTATTACCTAAATTTTCCCCATTATGTAAATTTTGGCTATAGGTGGAGTAAATGAGGCTCCCACAAGGGTTGAGCCCAGCCTGTATGGTTATTCCATGCTTCCTGGTCTCTTCCCTCAACTCTGCAATATCTCCAGTTCTCTAAAATAACCAAAGTATGGAAAAAACCCTATGCATTTGATAAAACCCTAGTTACCCGAGACTTGTTCTATTTCCTCATTACCTTTTTGCGTGACTTAAGCTCTTTAATTTCCATGTGCACATTACTTTTCCTTTAGTCTCCTAGTCACTTAATAAAAACAACATATTCCATATCATCTAGTGATCCCGAGATTACCTTAGTTGCGCACTAATACATTTAAGGTCAATTTTCAATCTTTTATTTTATCCAAGGCTTTATTTTTTCTTTATAGATTCATTTTTTTTTGTTTATGAATACGATTTGGTCAAAATTTCTTAAGTTTGAAGAAAAGGTCGATTATTCGACAAATGTGCATTATAAACAAAAAAAAAGTGAAAAATGAAACTCATTTTTCAGTGTATACGAAGCGTTCGCGGGTGGGAGGAGCTTGATTGTGCTTGATTACCTGGGAGGAGCTTGATTGTGCTTTGTCTGGTAAGCTATTTTGTCAATTTATTTTCACATTGGGTATTTCAAGTTGTTTCTCTGCAATTTTAGATAGTTATTTTTAATTCCTCTGTAGATTAGGGTTATTGTTTATTCTTGATGCAATAAGGGATAACTTTATTCTTGGTTTATTGGTTCTTGATTTGGGTTATTGTGATTTGATGCAGCTGGAGATCGCTTTTGAAATCATTATAAAACATTATAAGTTTTTAATATAATACACCAGTCCAATGTTCTTACCCTAAGACATGATGGCACTACAAAAGAATATAGTGTGAGATGTTCCGGATCTTTCATTGCACTCATTATCTCTGGAAATTAGGGACCCGACCCTCATTCACCTTGCATTCTACTGATTTTATTCCAGACTGTCAGCCTTCGCTATAAGTTCACGATATGTCAATCTCTTGGTGTTGCTTTGTGATATAAATGTTTTTTTCAAATAGTTAGAATGGTTTTGAATGGAACTCTTGGTATATCTATATGCACATTAGTGGTCAAATAATACAAGGTTTATCTTTTGCATTTTGTCCATAGAAGATTGCACAATCAATGCTTGAAGATTGTGCAAAGACTAGTTGTTGTCCAATAAAATTTAGAATTTTCAAAACTTGGTGACTTATATAAACTCCTTTTCATTATGTTTATTTTCTCCCTTTCCCTACTTATAATTTTCTATTTTTAACATCTACTTAGCTTAGGATTACCTTAGATTCATTTTATTTTGACCTTTAATGATGTATCTTTCCTTGCTTTAGAACATAACCATTGTTGGATATCTTTGACAGAATAAATAAGTTGTATAACACCTTAAATAAATAACTCAAATCATTTTTCTAAAACATCACCAGCCCCTTGTAAGGACACTATTTCACTCACATCTAATGTAACTAAGCATGCCTTCATGAGTTTTTCAAGCCCTAGAAGGTTATTTTCCCCTTTCAAGACAAAAAAATTGTTTCATAAGTTGATGTGTCAAAATATATGTTAACAACTTCTTTGCAAGACCGAGTCTATCAAAATAAATGATCAAAATCACAATACTTCAAACAAACTATGTATGTGAGTTGTTTATCAATGTTAGC
>MU223062.1:398056-421182 GCA_018584345.1 Thuja plicata | reverse complement strand
GTGTATGTATACCTTGTCTAAGTCAGATTCTGATAGCTATTATCTACATATTGTTATTATATCTTTATAGCATATTAATAAATGGATCCCAAGAATAGAAGTTTATTTAATGCAACTAAATATCACTCTTAACTGGTGAATCATGTATTTGTGGTAGATTTGTTTTTGTTCTGCTATTTTATTTTTCAATCTCCATTGAAAAAGGAGATATAAATTTTGACTCAATATTTTATCTACAATAATTTCATAGCAATAAATCTACGCCCAATGTAATATGCACCTTACGCCCAATGTAATATGCATCTTGTGCCAACTGGCTATTAGTTTGTGCTATCAATTCAAGCAATTAATTATGTGTTGGACTCATGCTATGTATGCTATGGTTTCTTTTCGAGAAGTTTTAATGCTCTGTACGTTTGTAACAAGGTAATTGTGCCACATAAAGAATCATGAAATTTTTACTTTCTTGTTAATGTTGATGAATTTGTTCATGATGAGTACATACATGATGCTTGGTTTTGTCATTTTTATCAGTATATTATATTTTGAAGGTAAATGGCCAGGTCATGGTGTGCCAAATACATTTAGTGAATAAACCAATGAAACAAATTAATTGATATATCATTACACACAGATTGAACTCAACATGTCATTGGGGTATATGTGGTTTATCTTAAGAAGGAATTGTGGTGTGATGCCATGGAAACTAAACTTTTGTTTGGAGATTTTATTTGTATGCATACATTGTAACAAAATTTTTCTCCTTCCTAACATGGTCATGATGGCATTCAAGAAACTTGCAAAATGGGCTTGAAAAGTGGGGGATTGTCTTCCTCAATGTTGAAGAAAGCAAACATTGAATCCTAGCATGGGTAAAATGGCTCTATTGACAAACTAAGATGTGGATGAGCATTCAATGATGTTTTTAAGTGTTCGAACATGTGATCCCATCTCTTATTTATTTGGGATTCTTCTTTGATACCCTCCCAATTAGGTGGCACAAAAACCTACTTTAAGGCCCTTGTCCGTATCTACTTTCCATAGGCCTTCCAAAGATTATACTAAAAAAAGACAGTTTTCTCTACTTTTCAAGTCTACCATTAATTTTTGTTATATATGGTTGTGATAATGTTATGTTACATCCCTACCAAATTTCCTTAGAGGTATTGGTTGGGGCTAGGTATAGCCTTGACTTTGGACTTGTGGATGGTTGTTTTTTTACATTTGTTAATAAAACAATATTAGAATAGATTTGACCCCTCTCTCTCCAAATGGAGAGAGAAAGGACCTCGAGAGTAAGGAAAGACCAGGTATGCCCCCCACAAGATGAAGCCTCCCACACCCCCAACAAAGTTAACAAATAAGAATACTATCTTTACGTGAAGGTTTTGGTAAAAATATTGGCAACTTGCTTGGATGTTGGGAAATAGTAGATTGATGACTTGTCCATGAATGAGATCCCCAATGTAATGTATCTAGATGTCAATATGCTTGGTCCTTTGATGATGGATTGGGATACATGAGATTTGAGTAGCACATTGATTGTCTCAAAATATGATTGATGGTTGTTTAGATTGAATACCAAACTCAATGAGAAAATTCTGAAACCAAGTAGCCTCAGTTTTGGTACTTGGTTTCAATAGAAGATGGACCAATAAAAAATTGCTTCTTTCTCTCTAACAAACAAGTCTTGAACCAAGTGAGAAGCTATAAGTTGAAGTCGTGAACTTATAGCTTCTCACTTGGTTCAAGACTTGTTTGTTAGAGAGCAAGAAGCAATTTTTTATTGGTCCATCTTCTATTGAAGTCGAGTACCAAAACTGAGACTATTTGGTTTCATAATTTTTTTTTTTTTTTTAAATTCAATTTTGGTCGAAATTTTGACATCCATTGGTCGAAACATCTACTTAGGCCGGCTTACGTTTTGACCATTCTATGTCAAAAGTTTGCGTCATGGGTTTGGCATCCTTGTCGGATGGGTCAGACATTTCAATCAAATTTTGCGTCGTGGGTTTGGCATCCTGGTCAGATGGGTCGAACATTTCGATGAACGTGGCTCAAAATTTAGACAAATAATAGGGACATTTGAAGATGCTAATTTTGACCAATTTTGTATAGAAAGTTTAACGTTAACAAGGATGTGTCGATCTTTCGACGATAAAAATATTGACAAAGAAATATGTGGGTCCTTCAACCAATCTGCGTAGATAATTTGACCAATGTTCATAAAAAAAAAGGGGCCAATTCTACTAGTGGCGTGGTCTCCATAGGGAAAGGAATGTTCTAATTTAATCTAGAGATTCAGCGATAGTCGTTGGATCGTGTTCAATCTAAGAGTGGTTGCCAGATCTTGTGATGGAACCTAGGGTTAAGAAACAGTACAAAGACCTCACGACTTAATGTGTTTCATGATCACAAATGTAACCTAAGTTCAAGCAAGATAAGGTTAATTCCTTCTCAGTCGAGAGATCTCAAGATTAAACTCAGGGTTAGAAAGTTCATACGAGACTTAGAGATTACTCAGTCGCTGAGTCTCCAGATTGTTCATGGTTAAGGATAAGTTAGGTCAAGGTCAGTGCTGATGTCAGTGTCAGAAGTGATGAAGAAAGTGCAAAAAAATGACAAGGGGACGCATGTCTTGATGGGCCCAATTTTCATATGCTCAATCTCCAAGTATCATAATCAAAGTAGAATATTCCATATTTCCTAGCGACTATGAGTTTTTCTTTATCGCTGGGTTTCCGAATGAAAGCAAATATTCTCTTTTTATTAAGAGACTTTCTGAGAGCCATTCGATCAGATGAATATCTAATGCTGGCCGTGTATTCTTGTGATAAAACCAAGGTTAGTAAAATGGTTCAGCGACTCAGAGACATAAAGGATTTAGTTAACCAGAGTTAAAAGTGAACAAACACAAAGAAAGGTAAAGACCGAGCAAGTTATATCAAATCGTGCAGTTGACTTGATGACTTGGCTATAAGATGCGAAAGATCTATCCCATAAGCGATCAAGTTGTGATGACATATGGAAGTTGTGCTAGGTTAGAACAATGATAGAGTGGAATTTACATCTCAAATGGTCATAGGCAAATAATAGGTTGACAGATCGCAGCAGCGGGCCCGGGACCTATGTATTCAGTGTCTAAGTCTCCCAACCACGGTGGAATATTCCATATTATCTGGAACCTTTGAGATTGCCTTCAGTCGCCGAGTCTTATAAGGAAAAGGAATATGCCCAAATCATTTAGAGACTTCCTGACAACCGTTGATTCTAATTAGATCTTGTGGTTGTTGCCAAGTCTCCAAACAGACACAGAGTTAAGTAAAAGATAAGGAGATAACGCGACTGCTTAGTCACCGAGTCTCGTGATGCAACTAAGGTTAAAGGGAACAGTCTGGAGACTCATCACTGTAATTGAAAGATGGTAACCCGAGTAAAAGACAGGGTTAGAGACTTAGTCGGAGATAAAGATAAAGATCGACGGCTATGTTTTAAACAAGAAATAAGGTACTTTCAGAGCTGTTGATGCAAAAAATCATGCCTCCTGTGACCGTTAAAGTTTAAATATTCAAATATTCAAATATATGATCTCAGAGGTCATGGCGGTAATGTAAGTTTTCAAGTTGCAGACAGAGAGATGGTCAAGCCGACTTCTCAGGGCTGCATTTATGGTGATAGGGAATATTTCAAAGACATATCTGATTGATTAGGATATTTTTGAGGGCACATTTATGAGCAAAATTGATAGATTTAGGGTTTCTGCATTGTTTATGCAAAATCTAATGTAACACTAAATTCTAGAATTAGATTGACTCCCGAGCCTGTGTGCTAGGGAGTAGTGTATATAAGTTAGTTTTCAAGATTTTTAGGTTAGACTTTCTAGTTGATGTAAAATTATCTGAGGCATTTTTTCTTGCCCTCTGGTTTTTAGCAGTTGTTACTTTTCATTGATGTTTAGATATTGCAAGGTATTTTTGTGACATTCTTTCTGTCATTCATCTTTCTTGTCTGAATTTCTCTTATTGAATTAGAGTGTATTGAATGTTTTCAGAGACATCTTGGGGTTCTTGAGCCTTCATTCTTTCCACAATTTATGTGTACTGATGTGAATGAGTTTGTGGGTATTCTTCAATCCCTTATCACTTTGTCTCATTCTTGTGCCTAGTTGTAGGAATGAATGTTTATTTGTAGGTAGTAGCTTGTGTCTACTTTGGGTAGGAAGGTTGTTGCTTGTGAAAATCTTTCTTTCCTTGCATATTTTTTGCTCCTTTCAAACCTCTCTATGAAATATTTATGCAAACCTTTCCAGGAAGTTGTGTTCTCCTAGATCTAAGTTTGTATGTTGATCTCACTCACAGTGTTGTGATTCATGTTATCTCTTGGTGCATCACGTTAGTAGGATAAATTTGTATACAGTTACTTCCCTTTTATGCATTCCTTCTATCCCTTTTCCTATCCAGTTTACTTTCATGCA
Source organism: Thuja plicata (assembly GCA_018584345.1). NCBI lineage: Eukaryota > Viridiplantae > Streptophyta > Pinopsida > Cupressales > Cupressaceae > Thuja > Thuja plicata. The sequence continues at coordinate 416,708 of MU223062.1, read as the reverse complement.
TAAAGAGAAAATTAGGTGATTATCCAAGAGGAACCGACCTAGAATCTGGAGGTCTCATTTCAGTTAGCAAAGGTCCCACGCCTGGAAATGATTCCCATGTTATACTAGATTATCAAGACTATGAGAGATTGAACTAGGGTGCAAATTTAGTGTATAACAGTTCTGGCACACCCGGTGGGACCACACATAAAAGAAATTCATTTTCAAAGATATACTGTCTCTAATAAGTCATTTCTACAACAGAGAAGTTATAATAGACACCATTCAAAAAGAAATTAATCATGCAAAGCTATGTTATCTCTGATATGCTGATTGCATAGTATTGACCTGAAGAGGTCCTCCTCAAAGCATATATGGTGAATCCATTGGTGAAGAACAAAAGATTCAGTCCTGATCAAAGTATATGAGAAAGATCGAGACAAGAAGCTCAAAATCTTCTGAGTTCTTGCAGCTGCCCTTAACAAGAAAATATAAAGGAAGATCATCTCAAAGAACATCGCCTGCAAGGAGGGCACAGTCTACACCACCTAATACTTTAGAGAGGAGAGATTTGCCTTTTCATTTTAGAAGAAGAGGAAGATCTCTAACTAGAGAGCTACAAGAAGATTCAGCTCCACCCCTCAATACCACTCACACAGTTGCTACTTAGCAAATCACAGCTCATGCAATGGCTAGACAGTTTTCCTTTGCCCCTTCAATCAAGGAAGTCCGTTGAACTTTTCTCAACATCATGATGTGCCCTTTGTAGCGCTAAAAAGTCTACCTAATTTCACAGGTGAAAGCCACACAACAACTTTTGAACACATAAGAGATGTGACTACTATCTGTAGTATACATAATATCATAGAGGAAGATGTGGCTACCAAGCTATTAGCAACCTCTTTCAAAGGTAAGGCCTTAGAATGGTTTAGAACTCTAGCTGTTGGTTCTATTAATTCATGGGATGGATTAGGAGATTCATTAAGTAAATACTTTGAAGATAAATCATATAATTTATCTTTGGCTGAGAAGCTAACAACCATAAAGAGAGATCCTCAAGAACAAATGACAGACTTTAATAATAGATTGCTCAAGACATGGAATAGAATCCCAGTCTCAGTAAGGCCATCAACTGACCATGATTTCCTATACTTCTTGCAAATTTTGAATGATCAAATCTCTGTCATGATCCAATCCATGGGAGGTACCTCGTTGCCTCAAGCTTTTGACATAGCAGTCAAGGCTGAAAATTGCTTAATCCAGGCAGGCATGATAGCTCGAAGGCCACCCATAACCATTTTTCCTAACCTCCAACCCACTGCACCTCTAAAAATACCTCCATTCACCCCTATACCCACCATAGTAGCACCTCAGGCTAGTACGAGTGGTGAGGAGTTAAAGGCAGGTTTATCTCAATAACTACATGAAGTGAAAAAATTGATACAAACCATGAGCTATGAGATGACCAATTTGAAAAGGCAGAATCAAGAGGTTATACCACCTTATTAGCCATAGAACCAAAATCCCAATCAACAATATCAAAATCAGGGACAATTTTATTAGCAAAATAGACCCCAATATCAAGGAGGTTATCAGGGACAAAGGCAAAATTTTAATCAAATGCCATTTCAACCATCTCAGACTTACAACCCTTCCCCTCTTAGCTCTGCAAATCTAGTCAGGGATGTAGTCCCAAGTCAAAACAATCTTTCTACAAAGATGGAATGGTGTTACCCTTGCAATCAGTCTCATAATCAGACAACATGCTTAAATGGAGTAGTGCATCAAGCACTCATGGTGCAAAATGCCTCAAATTTACAATCAGAGGCCTCTTCTAGTGGGTCAATACCCCAACAAGATATGAATTATGATGAGACTGCTCTTTTTAATTGGGAGGAAAAATATTTCAATGGAGTGAATAATGAGTCTCCAATTGTTGCCAACACTAGATCTAAAAGAAGAGCTCAAGACATGGAGCAAATAGGAGATGGGGCTAAAGCTTCTACATCTAAAAAATCTTCACATCCGTTTACTCCTATCATATTGAAGAAGGCTCCCACCATTCCAGTCAAAGAGGGCCAATCTCCCAAGGAGATCAATCCTATCATAGTAAAGACACACCAAAGAGTACACATAGCGATGCCTTTCAACATTGTAGAAAAAATGAAGAAGGAAAATGTTACTATATCTATGTGGGACTCTTTGGCTATTCCAGGACAACCTGAGATACAAACACTATCTTAGCAACTTCTTGATGTCCAAATCACTAAAATGGTCAGAGGGAGAGGCTTATGTGAGAAACTGACATAGGATGATACCTTAAGAGAACAACAATAAGAGAATGCATCTCTAGTTGTGCATTTGACATAAGATCATGCCAGAGTAGTAGATTGGTTGCCTAACATGATTCATTTATTGAAAACAAGGGAATGCCCCATAGATCTAGATTCAGCAAAAAGAAGGTACTATAGATTACAATCCATTCCTTTTGTGCTGATAGATGAAATTCTTTTTAGAAAGGATTACAATGGTGTCCTTTTGAGATGCATAGATTCAGAAAAGATAGAAAATGTCCTATTTGAGTTTCATGATGGACCTTCTGGAGGTCATTTCTCTCCTAGGACTAGTGATTTTAAGATCATGAGGGCTGGATACTATTGGTCATCTATCTTCAAGGATATTCATGATTATGTTAGAAAATGCATCAAATGTACCATGTTTGCAAGAAAAGAGAAACTTGCAGCCTTTCCCCTTCATCCCATTAGAACAGAGCAATCTTTCATGAGATGGGGCATATATTTCATTGGCATGATTAATCCTCCATCTAGTGCAGGCCATAAATGGATAATTACTGCAACAGATTATTTCATCAGATGGATAGAGGTAGTTGCATTGAAGGAAGCAAATGAGAATGGTGTCCTAAGTTTTTATGATGATATAATTCACATATTTGGTGTCCCTGATTCCATTATTTTAGACAATGCACTAGCTTTCATAGGCCTCAAAGTCTCAGAGTGGGCAATTAGACATGGTGTTTATTTGAACACAAGTTCAAACTATTACCCTCAAGGGAATGGTTTGGCAGAATCAACCAATAAGAACTTGATTAGGATAATCAAGAAGATCCTACAAGATAACCAAAGAGATTGACACACCAAATTGAAATCTACCTTCTGGTTAGACAGAATTACCCCCAAAAAGATCATTGGGAATTAACCATACATGTTAGTGTTTGGAAGAGAAGCTAAGTTGTCTATTTCAACTGAATTGCCAGCTTTGGACTTAGCTACTCAGTATGTCTTGTTTGAAGATGGAGATCCTTTGCAGATTAGGTATGCTCAAATTATGGAATTAGAGGAACACAAAGATAAATCCATGAAAGATATGGAATTCCATTAGATGCAAACAAATAAAAGTTTTGATAAAAGATTCAGGGCTAGAAATTTCAAAATTGGGGACATAGTCCTCAAATGGGATGAATTCAAGACCAAGCTTGGCAGGCATACTAAATTTGACTCCTTCTAGGGAGGTCCATTCATCATCAAAGAATGCAAGGAGCATAATGAATTTCAATTATCAACTCTTGGAGGAGGTCCCTTGCCCATTTATGTGAATGGATTCCATTTTAAGCCTTGTTTTGAGGTTTGTCCTTCCTTGTAAATATTTGTGAATAAGTTTCCCTATTTTCTTTTCTTGCTTTATAGCTTAGTCTTTCCTGCTTTCCAAGAAGTGCTCATGCACAGTTTGTCCCTCCTCCTGGTTTCAATCCTATTCCTATTCCAAGTTTTTGTGCTCATGCTAACTCCTATGCCCAATGGATGTCAAAAGGCTACTGGTTCTCAATGTCTAGTAGGAAGACATCCCACAAAAATTGCCAAGAATATTACCCAAATTTTCCCCATTATGCAAATTTTGGTTATAGGTGGAGTAAATGAGGCTCCCACAATGGTTGATCCGAGCCTGTATGATTTTTCCATGAATCTTGGTCTCTTCCCTCAACTCTGCAATATCTCCAGGTCTCTAAAATAACCTAAGTATGGAAAAACCCTATGTATTTGATAAAACCCTAGTTACCCGAGACTTGTTCTATTTCCTCATTACCTTTTTGGGTGACTTAAGTTCTTTAATTTCCATATGCACATTACTTTGCCTTTAGTCTCCTAGTCACGTAATAAAAACAATATATTCCATAACATCTAGCGATCCCAATATTACCTTAGTCACATGGTCTCTATAGGGAAAGGAATATTCTCATTTAATCTAGAGATTCAACGATAGTCATTGGACCATGTTTAATCTAAGTGTGGTCACCAGATCTTGTGATCAAACCCAGGGTTAAGAAATAGTACAGAGACCTCGTGACTTAATGTGTTTTGTGATCACAAATGTAACCTGAGTTCGAGCAAGATAAGGTTGAGTCCTTCTCAGTCGGGAGATCTTGTGATTAACCTCAGGCTTAGAAATTTGATACGAGACTTAGAGATTACTCAATCGCTGAGTCTCCAGATTGTTCATGGGTAAGGATGGGTTAGGTCAAGGTCAGTGCTGATGTCAGTGTCAGAAGTGATGAAGCAAGTGTAAACAAATGATAAGGGGACGCGTGTCTTAATGGGCCCAATTTTCGTATGCTCAGTCTGCAAGTCTCATAATCAAAGCAGAATATTCCATATTTACTAGAGACTATGAGTTTTTCTTTATTGTTGGGTCTCCAAATGAAAGCGAATATTATCTTTTTATTAAGAGACTTTTCGAGAGCCATCCGATCAGATGAAGATCTAATGCTATTCGCGTGTTCTCGTGATAAAACCAAGGTTAGGAAAATGGTTCAGCAACTTGAAGACATAAAGGATTTGGTTAACCAAAGTTAAAAGTGAACAAACACAGAGAAAGGTAAATATCGAGCAAGTTATATCAAATCGTGCGGTCAACTTGATGACTTGGCTATAAGATGAGCAAGATATATCCCATAAGCGATCAAGTTGTGATGACATATGGCAGATGTGCTAGGTCAAAATAGTGACAAAGTGGAATTTATAGCTCAAATGGTCATAGGCAAATAATAGGTTGACACATGGCAGCAACGGGCCCAAGTTCTATATATTCAGTCTCTAAGTCTCCCAACCACAACATAATATTCCATATTATCTGGAAACTTTGAGATTTCCTTCAGTCGTCGAGTCTCATAAGGAAAAGGAATATGTCAAAATCATTTAGAGACTTCCCAACAGCCGTTGATTCTGATCAAATCCTGTAGTTGTCACCAAGTCTCCGAACAGACACAGAGTTAAGTAAAAGATAAGGAGATAACGTGACTGCTCAGTCGTCGAGTCTCGTGATGCAACTAAGGTTAAAGGGAACAGTCTGGAGACTCAATGACGTAATGGAAAGATGGTAACCCGAGTAAAAGATAGGGTTAGAGACTAAGTTAGAGACAAAGATAAAGATTGATGGCTATGCTTTAAATAAGAAATAAGGTATTTTAAGAGTCATTGATGCGTAAATCCACGCCACCTGTGCCCGTTAATGTTTAAATATTCAAATATTCAAATATTTGATCTCGGAGGTCATGGCAATGGCGTAAGTTTTCAAGTTGCAAACAAAGAGATGGTCGAGCTGACTTCTCAGGGCTGCATTTATGGTGACAGGGAAGATTTCAAAGACATATCTGATCGATTAGGATATTTTTGAGGCTGCATTGATGAGTAGAATTGACAGATTTAGGGTTTCTACATTGTTTATGCAAAATTTAATGTAACCCTAACTTCTGGAATCAGATTGACTCCTGAGCCTGTGTGCCAGGGAGTAGTGTATATAAGTTAGATTTCAAGATTTTTAGCTTAGACTTTCTAGTTGATGTAAAATTATCTGAGGCATTTTCTCTTGCCCTCTAGTTTTCAGCAATTGTAACTTTTCATTGATGTTCAAATATTGCAAGGTATTTTTGTGACATTTTTTCTATCCTTAATCTTTCTTGTCTGAATTTATCTTATTGAATTAGAGTGTATTGAATGTTTTTAGAGACATCTTGGGGTTCTTGAGCCTTCTTTCTTTCCACAATTTATGAAACTGTTGTGAATGATTTGATTTGAATGAATTTGTGGATATTCTTCAATCCCTTATCACTCTGTCTCATTCCTATGCCTAGTTGTAGGAGTGAATGTTTGTTTGCAGGTTGCAGCTTGCGTCTACTTTGGGTAGGAACATTGTTTCTTGCGAAAATCTTTCTTTCCTTGCATAGTTTTTTCTCCTTTTAGACCTCTCTATGAAATATTTATGCAAACCTATTTAGGAAGTTGTGTTCTCATAGATCTAAGTTTGTATGCTGATCTCACTCAGTGTGTTGTGATTCATGTTATCTTTTGGTGCATCACCTTAGTAGGATAAACTTGCTTATAGTTACTTCCCTTTTCTGCATTCCTTCTATCCCTTTTCCTATCTAGTTTACTTTCATGCATAAAGAGAAAATTAGGTAATTATCCAAGAGGAACCGACCTAGAATCCAGAGGTCTCATTTCAGTTAGCAAAGGTCCCACACCTAGAAATGATTCCCATGTTATACTAGATTATCAAGACTATGAGAGCTTGACCTAGGGTGCAAATTTAGTGTATAACAGTTCCTAGATCCTAAATAGGGGGAGAAATAAAAAGACTCTTTGCTTGTTATAATAGAACTTTTCCTCTCTCATTAACCACTAGTGAACTTTGTTGTAACAATGGATATTACTTTTCATTTTAATTTATTTGTGATGTTGTGTCGCAAAAGACGACAGTAATATGAAATAATACATATGAGATGGTATGCATGGTTACAATGGATTTCTAACAATGCTCTTCTACAATCCATTTATATAAATGGTATTTTATGATAACGAGCTACTTACTCAGACTATACATATGTAACCAAACTAGGAAACACAAATATTGTAGGCAATTTAAGCCATGTATTTTTAAATGGACATCATTTCTAAAACGTACTGCTACCTAGCTTTCATTGCTTTCGATTCTAACAATAAGTGTCATACTATGAAAAGGTATTCAATAAACCACATAAATATTATCAAACAATAAGAATTATAATTACAAATAATACCAAATCAACTTAATGACTTCTTACACATTTAAATTGTCATTCAAATCTATAAATATTATGAAAATACTAGACAAACAAAAGATATATATTCCATAAAAATCATAAACTAGGATTCTAGAGCTACAAAAATGAACTAGATAGTTTGCAAAACCTCACCTGGGCTTCCATCGTCTACCATATTGGACATAACCCTACTGGACCTCATGTCTTGTAGAGGACCCCAATCTGTCCATGGTCTTAGTTGAAACCAAAAATAACTTTTGTTGATCGATGCATATTGATATAACCTTCAAATAAACCATCCTCAATAAAAATAGTTTCACAAAATGTCATTACCACTACTATTGGAAGCATTTCAAGATGCCAATTTAGAACAAAAAAAAGTTCCAAAATTGTATGCTCCACTTAGCACATGTAAAAACTTAAGAATTTAACATTTTCTACAATTTATAGGATGCTGGACTAGTTTATGGTAAGTAAAAGCAGTTTGATACATTGAAGGTTCCATATAACTTCCCTGCTATGCAAAATGAGATATCCATTCCAATATGTCTACTCAATCCTCTACATTTCAATGCCATTGTGACCGTAGTTGTTTAACCGGGAACATGGTAGCTGGAATGTATTTCAAACACATCCCCTTAAGCTCTAATGTCACCTGTAGAAGAGAGTGTGACATGTGGAAGCATAGATAAAACAAGTGCACTGGTAGAAGAGTACATACCAATGGTAATCACTACATGATGGAAGTTGACAGTCAACTGCATATTTTAAAGCTATAACTGCAACCCAATGCAGATTTAGTGAATTGAATGACAAATGGAGCATTCAAAAACTTATTCAAGAGATATCAATATATGCTAATAGTTTTGACCTTTCAAAAACATATTTAGAAGATAGAAATATATTATAATTTATTTATTTTAAATTTTAAAATATATTTATTATATATGATTTTTTTTTTATTGTATTGGTTATTTTTACATTTGTATTTATGGTATAGAAAGATATGTAGTGGGTGGAAAATAAAATTTCCGTTGTTTTGTCTTGTGGATATTATCGATATTCTTCAAGTGCTGCACATAAATATGTTCTATTATGAAAATGACTTTAGCATCCAATTTATAGATTTCTTGACACAAGGATTAGATGGATAGGATTCGAAGTGGAGATCAAGGGATCATATTGGAATATGCTTTTAAGGATGGAAGAAGGATAAAGCCCCTCACTAGTTGACATGAATTTTTGGTAAAAAATATTCGTACTAAAAAAAGTTTTTCCTCAACTATAAAGCTAGTAGATTACTTTATAAGTGACCTCCAATGGGATGTTCAATCACTTTTATCAAATAGAACCTTACGATGAACCTCCAAATGATCAAAAGATTGAAAAATTATATGGGTAAAGCTCTCTACAAATAGCTCCCATTAAACCAAGGAAATATGAAGCGGCCTCAAAACATAATGGGAAAGAACTATTGAATGATATAAATCCATCTACTCATTGATGTTATTGTTGTCCGCAATTGACTGTTGTAATAATAGCAAACCACATATTAAAAAAAAATGAAATTCTTATTTACAATTCTAATTTCAATGACCAGAGAGGTTTTCCAAAGTTTGCTCTAATATGTAGTTATAATATTCAATAAATTCTAATATTTTATTTTAAAAATCTATTATGAAATATTCAACGATTCACTAATTGTTCTTATTCTGATAATTATATTTTTCCCAATAAACTTATTTCCAATTTCCAATTTCCAATAAACATGTCTCAATTGTCAACCTTATGAAAAAAGACGCTTTCCAACATAAAATCATGTTCCCCTTGTTTTTTCAATGCTTTCACTATGACATACTTCGTGCATTTTACATCTATTGCATCAACTACACCTTAAAACATTCCACTAAAGATAGGAACTTTGATACATGCGTCTCTTGTTTTAATTTGAGGTGGCTCATAAGTTTGATATAAATTTGTATAAAACAGAAGAAATAACAATTTTTATGGGACAAACTATTGAAGACAATAGTTTTATTTCATTATGGCTCCTCTAATACTTTGTGATTTCCTAAGGTTCCTATCACATATATTTAGCCCGAGCTTATTCTAAGGTTTGAAGGTGATAATTATTTGCAACCATATTAAAGAAGATTGAAGTTGAACAATCAAGTTCTAGAGCTAAATATTTTTACCACCATCTATTATTCCTGGTGATGCGTTTCCAAAAGTATTTTCCGCATATATTATAACCAAAGAAATTAATTTTTCCCACGGGTCTAAGCTTCAACGACTATTGTAATATTTCATTGAGCTATTGTATTTTTTATTGAGGTTATTATACTCAGCCATCATATGCAAAGGTTCAAAGTTGAAATGAAAATTCCTTTCATATATGGGATGTAGTTAACATTTATAAAGTTTTCAAAAATTTAATACGACACTCTCATTGGACGGTTTTTGGAATAATGAGCATGGTTTGAATCAAAAAATATTCGAGTGCAAAGGTATTGATTGGAAAAAAAGGAATACTTTCGCATGAAGATTTTATCTGTCATTTGGAAACATGCAATTTCATTCTATAGAGAAAGGAAGACACACTATCATGACACGGGTGGATTTGGAAGTTGGAACTAGCCATGAGGTATCTACCAAAGTTTGAGAAAGGATAAAAATAAATAAATAAATAAATAATTACCGTAAATTGGTTCGTGGACATAAATTCAGGAAACGTTTGGCAGGATGAGCTCTCACTAATCAATGATTTGGAAGGTTGTTTGGAGATGTTTATTTAGCCATAGCTGATTCTTTCAGGATGGATCATATTCATTGAGGAGTCCCTTTCGCATGTATCCTACAAGTTAATGTGAATATACTTGCGACAATCATTGGAGAGAAACAAAGTGTCTGAAGGGTCTTCTTTGCATGCTGGAAAAAGCTGTGAATTCTTTGAATTGAATCCTATATTCACTTCATGCAAGAGAAGAGTGTTATGGTTTTTTCCTCTGCAAATTGAGTGAAGGAATACAAAAGAGGAGAGTTACTCCATTTTCATTTTTATTAGTGGAATCTAGGAAAAACTTCTGCATTAAGAATTACATCTCAGACATGTAAGGAAGTTTTATGTGACTGGTGCTAGCTTGGAATATAGTAAACTTGGAATTTGTTTTTAAAATAGAGTGATGGGACACCATAGCTTTCTGGGACATTACCTTGGTATAGTTGTATCATGGAGGAGAGTTAATATTATTCCATCAAACATTATAATTGGAGTAGGTTTATAATAGTAGGAGCCAACATTAATATTGCTAAGTGAGTATATATATGTTGACATTATTTAATGGTGGAGATAATTTCTGTATTGGAGTGGTAGAACTCGTTGTGGAAATACAAGAGGAATCGATATTTATCATCCTTTTGGGGAAGTAAATATTCAAGGGTGTCTATGAAAAAATATTTCATGTGGACTTCTTTACCTTTCTGAGAAGTAGTTGTTGCTTCAAGGGTCTATTCAGTGAAATCTCTATAGAGAACGCTCCAGTTGCATTGTTTGCTGCTTCTTATTTCCTAGAAGTGAGATTTTTTCCCAGAGTTGTGGACAAGAGGAACTTTTCTTAACAAGAAAGAGCCCTTTGTATATTATTGTTGCGAAACTGAAGTTTAGGCGATGTCTCAAAATTTTGGAATTGGCATATATATAGCTTTTCTACATACCACATTCAACCAAAATTTTAGTATGGTGATCAACTTGGATGTGGCATCAATCTGGTTCAATTTAATATTGACTTGGAGTACATTTAGAGTTGTTATTCTATTGGTTTGGCATTAAATAAGGCCTATGTTATGATGAAGAAGGCGGGTGTTTATCAGTTCTGAGTGCTACAATTTCTATTGAAGATTGTCCTATGCATTTCTAAGTGACATTGAGTCATTTTTTAGACTGGTTTCATTTATTTATTGAGGCTAACTTTTTTCCCAGATTTCTATCACTTCAGACTGAGCTTGCAATCTAAGGTCAGGAATTACATTGCAATTGATATATGCGTATCGTGTGCTTATTTGGTATTAAGCTTTCAATCTTGTTTATTTTCTCTATTGTTATTATGCAATCCATGGTGAATGATAATTGAAACCAATATCAAACGAAAACATATAAAGTACTGACTGCACAGTTGCAAACAATTTATTTGACAAATTACTTTGAGGGAAAAAGTGAATTTTTGTCTGCACAGTTGCAAACAATTTATTTGACAAATTACTTTGAGGGAAAAAGTGAATTTTTGTGCAATATTGCCTAGAACTCTTCACAAAAATGAAGTCATTGGAAGATCTGAAAAGTAATTTATTCTCAAAGGAATTTATCGATACCTTTAACAGTGAACAACTAAGAGACTTGAGAAAGAAAAGGAAATAGGAATTGGCTATATGTAATTGGATTACAGTTAGAGTCCATGAATTTTCTAGATGTGCTCTCTAAGTTGGAGGAATTAGATTTATATTTGTCTAAAAAGTCTGAGTGGAGGCTTTTAAATTTGAATTTGCAGCCCTCTATGATTACTTTGGTTCAGTATAGGTTTATGAAACATCCACATAAAGATGTTAGACTTGCATTTGATTCATGTTTCATTGAGATTATACGAATAACAACTCCTGTAGCACCCTATAATGATGTTGTACTAAGGAAGGTTCTACATTTGATTGTGAAGAGCTTTCATGGGTTACATGATGTCAACGACTGTAACTTTTTTAAGAGGGCTAAAGTTTTGGAAATTATGTCAAAAGTCAGATTATTTTCTATTATGATTGGTCTTTGAATGTAATGATTTGATTCTTCAAATGTTCCAATGCTTCTTAACAAAAATCAAGAAACATCATCTAGACAATGTGAGGGCTTGTATGCAAACTATTATATCCTTAATCTTAGATGAGGATGACAATATTTGTAAGCAGTTACAATCAAATTTGTTGGCGATTTGGAGAAAGGAGTATAAAATATCACCTATGGGTTATGAGCCCTCAAAGGGGTTGATTAAGCATAAAATTGAAAAGTTCAAGCAACAGTTGACTGAAAATGAACTAATCTTAATGAGCTTACAAATTGTAGGATCTCCCAAGAAAAGTAAGAACCAAATGAGAAGGGATCATATTGTTTCACATGTCAGGGCACTTGGACACCTAGTCACAATTGTGGGATTGGTAAAGAAGAAAAGTCAGCCAAAGAGGTTCTAACCAGCGATAAAGAAGATATGAATCTCACAGCTTTGTTCCAAAAAATATCACAAATGATTGTGAGGATATTGATTCAATTGTTTTTATTAATAAGGGATATACAAATCTCTATATTGGTGAATTGGAGGTGGTTATTGACAAACATTTTAATGAGGATGGTCTTACTCAAGGAGATAGCATATTGGAGTCCCAAGATGTTTCCAACGAAGTTTATGAATCTTCACATGATGAGAAATTATTTGAGAATGATGACATAGCAGAAACTTGGACTTTGTATGATAAGGAGTTTGTATGAACTAACAAACGAACAAAAATGAAAACATAGAATTGAGGTTAATTTTAGGTACTTAAATCAAAGGTTGAGCAGTTTTTAGCACTATAAATCGATCATAACATATTCCTCTCATTCAATTTGCCAGAGAAAGGATGCCTTAGAAGGCTCCAATGGTTGGTCTAAATTGTAGATTTATAGCATAAGCTCAACAAATGGCAAGCAACAATTTCAGTCAATTTCAACATGACAAATAATGCAAAACTAAAGTTGAAGCAATAAGAAGCCAAAGTTCTTTTAGCGTCAAAATGCAATTTATCAGTCGAAGGTCAATGGAAGAGAAAAATGAGCATAAGCTATGAATATTGATAGTTTTCCTTAGTATTTTGATAAATATCCTTATATATAGACATATTTTCATAGAATTGTAGACCTTTCAATATTTCAAAACAAAATTTCAAATATTTGGTACAAGAGAAAGATTTTTACCCAATTTTTTTTAGATCCATGCTTGATATGTTGAGTTTATAGTCTTCAAATCTTCATCACAATTCACAAATAACTTGCAGCAAGTATCACTCTAATACCAAAAATAACATTTTAATTTAATCAAGAATAATAGTTAGATTGATGGCATGAAGATATGCAAATAATAACAAAGGAGCAAAGGGGGAGTCATGATAGAAAAGTAGCCAAGGTAGGTAGACAAATAAAGATAGATGTGGCTATTAGAATTAATGCTTGGACAACATAAATGAATAAGTCATAAGTATGTGTCATCAAATAGGATTAGGTGTCCAATGTGTTTGGCTAACTATTCACAATTCTCAATTAGCCGTCAAATAGTTCCAGTTAGTTGTTAGTCATATCTAGTTTGTTGTCATTTCTATTAGCATAATTATAGGATCTTGTTGAATTGAAATGAGTCTATATATTTGTATTCCCTAATGATGAATAATAAGCTGTAAGTTCTTATTTTCTTTGTATTTATTTCTTCTATTCTATTAGTATAACAACTTCTTTTTAATAGGGGGAATGTATCCCTAGACATCCCTTCCTTTGTCATGTGAGAAAATGCCATTTTGCTTGGCAGTAGGAGATCAAGGGAAGGTTTTTTGCATAGAAAAAATGCTTAGATTCATCCAAAGGATGCAATAAAGAATAATGGATGAATTAGGAGTTCTCCATATACGGTAGAGAATAGAAGAGAAAATAGAAGGAAGGACCAAATGCAAAAGTCAAAAATCTGTAAGGATTTTGTACTTTCATAAAAAAACATCACTAAACTAACCATGGAAAGGTTGAGATATCAAGCACTTAATATTCAAATGGTGTGGCATTGGATTCCCTAGTGACAAGATCATTGACTGGTGAAAGAATTTTTTTGAAGGTAGGGTGAGTATCAGACCCCTCTTGAATAGATTTTTTCTAATTGAATGCATTAATACTTCCTTGAAACAATAAATACTCCATGGGGATCCCCTTTTTTTTGAAGGCACAATCATTTACCACATCAAATGGATCCCCAATTTTGATCCATTGAAACATAAATTTAAGAAAATAACTAGAAGTGGATTAGTCTCATGTGACTCCCAATAGAATATTAGAATACTAATGCCCTAAGTAAAATTAGAGATGCCTAGGCACATTCTTGGAGGGAATAGGTGAGGATTTTCTCAGTGGGAAGGAGAGATCTATGAAAAAATTATTTGTATAAATTGATGCGGAGACCAAGTTAATGGAGGAATTGGAAATCATTTCCAAGAATGGGAGATGGTGCCAGAAGATCAATAAATTTTTTTCAAAGAGTAGGTCATTGTCACCTTAGGAAAACCTTTTAGAGTGCTTCTTAGGAAAGAGTTTAGAGACCAATGGTCTGCTTGAGGAGAAGAAAAGTTCAAAAGCACAAAAGGGAGATATTAGATAGGTGGTGACTATGACTAAGCTTGAACAAGCTGCTAGGTCTAAACAAAGTATAGAAAGGGAAAAGACATATCAAGACAATGAGAAAGGGAAATCTAAAGAGCTAGAAGAAGAGTTGAAAGGATTTCCAAGAAAGAAAGAAAATATTCACTAGAACTAGTGGTCAGTTACCTTAGGGCTTTAGAAGATAAGGTATCTATTTCTAAAGAAAAACCAGTTAGAATTGAGAAGGATCTGTTAGTTGAGATCCAGAGCCCCATCATAAGTTGCACCAAAAGCTGGACCAGGAGGAAACCCCATAATGGAAAACAATAAAAGAAGTCACCTTGTGGAGATAACATGTACATTGATGGATCACTTGGGTGATTGACTCAAGGGAGGAGAATTCCAAGGATGTCAAAACCTTGTCCTAGAGGAAGACCTCCAAATAGTACTAAATTAGAAGATAGATGAATTATTGGAGGAAGAGAAAACACTAATTTTCAAAGATCCAATAGATTTTTGAATCCAAATATTTAGAAGGGACCATGCAAAATCTAAGAATAAGCCAAAAGAAGGCTAAGAAATCAAAGCCATATTGTGGCAAATGTAACCTGGCATTTAGGAAGAAATTCATTTCAAGACAAGTAGTCTATGGATGGTAAAGTAAAAGGATAAACCAAAATTACAATGTTACTAGGATTTGGGAAGGATCCTCCACTTCCCTAGGGTCCATGAGGATCCTACCTTGAAATGTTAGGGGCTTAAATTCTCCTATAAAGTAGCGTGTGGTCAAGTGAAGGATGAAACTTTCAAAAGTAGATTTTTTTCTAATCCAAGAGACAAAGTTGAACACCACTGATCTAGAATCATTTAAGAAGAAACTTAAACAATGGCCTCATCTTTACGAGTTCAAAGAATTGGCACTTCCTAGAGGCCCCAAGAAGTGAACTTGGATCACATTGCAAATGAACTTGATTAGATTGGATGCAAGGTGAGATGCATATCCTTAAATTTATAATTTGTATTGGTTGATGTCCATGGGCCAAATTCATGTATTCATAAAATAGAACTGCGGGCAGAATTAGATCACTTCTTTAGTCTTCACCCAAATTTCCACCACATCATTAAGAGGGATTTGAATGTCATTTTGGGGGATGAAGATAAGAGAGGAGGTATTATTGGGATAAATTAGTGTCAATAGAGCTTTAGGGATTACATTCAACAAAATATTTTAATGGACATATGTCTTTTCCATGCCACTTACACTTATGCTAATAAATGATTGGGTCAACAACATAATTGGAAAAACTCTTATTGTCAGAGATCTTAGTTCATTCCCTTTAACTTTAAAAGGTACAATTATTCCTAGCCCTAGGTTTGATCTTTTTTAATCAGTTGGAAATTCTAGGTGATAAGAGTGTAGTAAGATGTCCCTTCAAATTCAATGAGAGTATTTGGTTGAAAGATCCATATTTATTTTATCTTGTGGAAATTTGGTGGAAGGAGGAGAATTTGGTGTAATTCAAAATGTTATGTTTCATTACCAAGCTAAAATTATAAAATAAAAACTAAAAGATAGGAATTGGAAGTAGGTCAAAAATATTTTTGAAACAAAAGAAGCCATTGAATTATAGGCTTTAGGAGAGGAAGTGATTAGGAATGACATGGACCAGAAGTGCTTTACAAAGGAGAAATAACTTATGAAGGCTTGTGAGGATATTCTTTTGAAGGAAGGAATATTTTGGAGGATAAAATATCGTGAGACATGGATGGGTGCAAGGGATAGAAACACAAAATTCTTCCATAATTACACCAAGCAGAAACATGTATCGAATATGGTATCATCTCTAAAATTTTCAAATGAGACAATATTGGAGGATCAAAAAGACATTTCTAGGTATTGTAGTCATAATAAACTCAATATATATAAAAATCATAATAATTGGAAAGCTTTCTCTAAGTACTATCATCCTGCATTTGGGTTTGTCAAATGAATTAATTTGATCCCCCAAAAATCTAGTGTCAAAGTGATTTTTTGTCAATATTTTGATGGGTGCAAAGGAGACTCGATTACAGGTGTGACTGAGGAGTAGAGAGATTATACCAAATAAATTTTGATCTAAGAGGCTTTTATCCAACTATTTTCAGCTTACTCCTTCAAATGAGACCTCTCAAGGCTTAAATCATCATATTTTCTTAAAAATGTGTAATTTCAACATAAAATAGGATGTTTAGAAAAGTGGGACACACTATTATGGAACCACCCTCCTGGTAGATCCATCTTTGATGGACTTGTCACTTCCCAGGAAGCTATTTGTCCAATTCAAATCCACCTAGAGGGTCACGGGTATGAAAATTCAAGCATTTATGATAGAAGAAAGCTCATATTTGGGAGGATGCACGAGAATGTTATCCAAGTCTTGATAGATTTTTGAGAATGAGATGGGAAAGGTATATCTTAAGATGTTTGTGGTATAATTATGTAAAAGACTATGTCTCCTTTGTAGAGAGAGACATTACTTTTGGGTGGCAGTTAAAGGATTTCTCTTCCTTGGGTCTTCCTATTAATAAGGTAGAACACCTTACCTTGGCCCTAGAATAGAGAGTCATTGTGTTTAGATAAAGGGTGGAAAAATTGATTTGGGGTGGTTCCAAGATAGGGCTTTGCAATGTAAATGACAATTATCTTCAACTGTCAAAGGATCTAGAGCATTCAAGGATGAATATTAATTTGTATCTTTAATAGAGTAAGAATTGCCTTAAAAAAGATGGTGTCTTTTCATGGACAACTCTTTAAAGAAGAAAATTCTTAGTAGAGATAGGTTTAGAAAGTTGGGTTTACATAGGCCCTCAAGGTGTGTTTTATGCAAAAGTCATTAAGATGCTACTGATCATATTCTTATGGGATGCCCATTTTCTCAGGATTATTAGAGAAGGCTATGTGCCAAATTGGGATGACCTAATGCCATCTAAAATGACATACTCAACATATTTTAATATTGAACAATAATCAAGAAATCAACAACCTTTGGAAGTATTTGGATCTCAATCCCATCAATTCTTTTTTTGGGATTAGTGGAAAGAGAAGAACAAAATATTATTTTGGGATCAAGGAATGAGTTTTGCATCACTATAGATGAAGATTGAGCCTGCAAACCACAAAATTAGTGAACTCAAGGAACTAGACTAGGTTTGTCTGAAGAAATTCTCCTTTATTGATTGGGTTGCCAAACTGAGATTGAATTGACATAATTACGACAACAACTGTTAAGAAATGTAGATCTGAAGATAATATATAAACTAAGATGTAGTAGAATACAATTGCCATTGTTATTGATTGATTCTAAAAAGTACAATAACTATATATATTGAACTGAAGGATGTTAGTATGAACAGTCATAACTTATCGTATATGATAACTCATGACTATTCGTATTAACTAATCTACAACATACGATTTATGATTTACTCAGTGTAGTATAATGCATGACATGTATAATAAACAAAACAGTCATGATACATATCGTGACTGTCATATATGAACAGTCACGATGTATCGTGACTGTCATATATGCCAATCACGATATGTATACATGACTCCCATTAATGAATGTCGTAACTTAATCATTAATTGTGTTTGGTCGATTCAATATATTAATTATTATATGATGATATATATATATATATCTTGATTGACTTGTTAATATATCATATTAATATATATTATATCTTTAATTTAACATATATTCTATATTCAATTATATATATATATATATATTATAATTGTTATGTCCTATTAAACATGAACAAACAATATTTTAACACTCCCTCTTGAGAGAGAGTTTACTAGATTTGTAGAATTTTCATATCATGATATTTGGCCCAATCCAAACACATAAAAAATGTTAATCATGATAAGTCATCACACATGGTAACAATATAAATGTTAAGATGTCCGGACCAATCCAGAACAACCCCTTTCGGGAGTCTATCCTAACAATTGTTACACAACAGGTGATAACATAAGCATCAAGAGGTCCAGACCAATCCAGAACAAACCCTTACGAGAGCCAATCTTGAAGCCTGGTTACTATTGTCAAGATCGTCACCTTGAAATAGTAACCTATACACAGAAGATCGTCATCTTCACAAATTTGAAATATTTCAACAATTAT